>VWZV01013582.1:1033-12265 GCA_013397155.1 Irena cyanogastra | reverse complement strand
AAAAAAAAAAAACCAAAAAAACCCACAACTTGCTAACCAAAGTGGGAAAAATATCTTGTTATGGCACTGTAATACCAGGAAAAAAATTCAAATTCTCTTTTTTATTACCTTACTGGTTATCCATAAAATAACCAGAACACTTCTGTAATTCTCTAAAAATATAGTTAGCATTCCTTTTTTCACACCTGACCATTTGATTTTGACATGAAGAGCTGTAATACCCTAGAATCCAAAGCATACATTTTTCCTAGTTTATAAGTCATCATTTCTGTAGACTTCTACCATGAATCCTGGACATGTATCTTCTGAATGCAGCCTGTACTTGTGCAGCTGCAACAACTTGGTTAGAATTGTCTCTCTAGCAAGTGTGAAAAGGCACACTGTGACAATCACCAAGTGCAGCAGTGAACCCTGTCCAGCAAGTGTCTTTTAATCCATCTCACGGCCAAATGTTTGTCATTGGAACTCTCTGTATTTATCAATGTGACAAATATTAGTCACTGTCTAACCCCAGGAGTTGGACGAAATTAAAGCTAGGATCAGTTGCTACACCAGGTTTTCATGTTGCTTTTAATTTCTGTAGGATCTGTGACTGAGGAAAGATAGGCCAATACTGCCTCTTAGTGGAAGGACAGCTGACTCAAAAGGTGAAGTGAATGCTGGTCTACGGAAATAGACTGGAAACTTATAGTGCCACACAGACCCTCAGCTGGCAGCCATCAGAACTGCAGGGGGGTAAATGAAAGACTGTTGCAGTCATGAATGCTTAGAAGTGATGATGATGATAGTAATAATAGTAAAATAATAATTATAATAATAATAGTAAAAAGTACTTCTGTGCTTTGGCAAACTTTTTTACCTCCCTGGGGAGAAGTACAATTCAGCAGAATGCTGGTATGACTTGCTGGCCAAAACAATCTTTTTTATGTGTGAGAACTAGGAAGCTACACGGACAACCATGTGGAAGAAAAAAACAATTAACAAATACCTGGCTACATTAGTGGAAATGGTTCCAGGAGAGAATAAAAAGGAGCAGAGTGTTTTAAATTGCCTAGATATTACCAAGTGAAAAGATCTGCTTTAGATTCCAGGAGTGTTGGAGCTGTGTACTGTCATCTATTGCCTAGTTCGGTATGTTCTAGAACATTAAAACAACATTAACTAAACGAAGTATAAATTTGAATCCGTTAGCCATCTAACAGAATTAAAGAGGTACATTATGTTGAAGAATACTTAATTAACACGGTAAAAATTTGCAGGCAGAAAATGCTCCACTAATGTATTTCTATTTTCAAATTATGGACCATAGACCAAATACAAATGAGGGCTGCCTCAAACAGTTCAGAATTTGCTGTCATTCCTGAGCTATATAATCCTTCTGGGGATAATACTTTGAGATATTCTTTGAGTAGTTAAAAATGTACAGCTATCATTAGAACCAGACTTGACAGTTTTGCTCTTCATGAAATAGCCCTTTCTAATGACAACATTAGTTGTTTCTCTATTTCTAAAATTTCAATAACAATGGAAAAAATTTCACTGAAGAAAGTTAAGAAATTACATGACAACATATCAATATATGAATTTGATTATGAAGCCTGTTTCCTTTTAGTCTTACTTGCACTGCAACCATTTTTCTTCCTACAAAACAAATGTTGAAGCATTCCTCACAAACAAACATGGTCATTTGAGCTTGTATGCTTGAGCTTTTGGCTGGGCTATATTTCTTCACAGTAATTTGCATGCTGCTTTGTTTTGGATTTGTGCTGAAAACAGTGTTGACATCATACAAGTGTTTTAGTTATTGCTGGGCAACACTTACACAGCACCAGGGCCACTTTTGCATCTCTCACCACGCCACCAGTGCTTAGGCTGGGAGTGCACGGAAGCTGAGAAGGGACACAGCCAGGACAGCTGACTCCAACTGACCAAAGGGATGTTCCACACCACGTGGCATCATGCTCTGCAATGAAAGCTGGAGGAAAGAAGAAAGAAGGGCAGAGTGGTATAGTTGGAGTTATGGCACTTGTCTTCCCAAGTAACTGTGAGACGTGATGGAGTCCTGCTTTCCTGGAAATGGCTAAACCTGCCTGCTGTTGGGCAGTAGAGAATGAATTCTTTCTTTCGCATTGCTTGCAGGTGCAGATTCTGCTTTACCTATTAAACCTATTAATCTCAAGCCAAGAGCTTTTCACTTTTATTCTTCCAATTCTCTCACCTGTCCTACAGCAGGGGAGTGAACGAGTGGTTGTGAGGTGCTGAGGCTGCCCATGGGAGTGAAACCACAACAGAGCTACAAAACACAGCTGAACACATGTCCTATCTCTGACCACTGCATTTTTCCTTATAACTGAGTTTCTGCTTGGATTAGGTCTCTTCAAGTGATTTATTAAAAATAGATTTCTGCATGAATTTAGGTATTACATGTGTACTTTAATATAAAAAAGCAGGATGAAATTTTGAAACTGGTATTCACTGCCTTATACATAAATAGACTCAGAAACAAGGAGCTTGCCTCTTGTGCAGTGTAATATTAAATCAGAAGGTGGAAAAGAGAAAGAGTGGCACAATGGATGTCAGCAGAATAATTTGGAAACATTACAGGGTCTTTTTATGCACATTTACGAAATTTCTGTATAAATAAGTAATACAATTGGAGTGCTGAGTAATTTCAGGAGATTAGTGATAAATGGGCACAAGTTGATTATTCAAGATAAAGCTGAGGGTCATTATCCTCAGCTGGTCATTAATCCCCATGAAATGACTGGTATGGAGATAGTAATTACTACTATAATGAAAATAGAGGAAAAAAAGCAGCATGACATTATTCTTATGAAGCTGTCAGTTTCTAAAGAGTTCATGTTTCTCTCATAACCCAATCAAGTTGCTTGAATTATTTTTAACTCTTTAAGCAGTTTATTTGTCCTATTACAATTTTCACATCATCACCTCACTTAAGGTTTGGTTTCCCATCTTATATTCTTGGAATTTCAAAAGGGCACAGCAAGGGGCAACAGTGATGGGAGAGAAAGACAATGCATATAAATTCCCTCAAACCAGAAAATAAATACAACATATTTTCAGAATTTTCTCTATAAAGTGTGTTCCACAGTGAGGTAGAAAATTGCATTATTACATTATGTAGCTGATTATTCTGCATTTAATAGTGCTTTTAGCCATAGCACACATCCCAATTCCTAGTTCTAAACCAGGATTCACCTTGTAGCCTTACAATATATGGAATGGATAATGTCAATGTCAACTTGGCCAGAAAATGTCAAGAAATTTGGCCAGAAAATAAAAAACATCTTTAAACATTTGCAATTTTGCAAATCAAATTTGTGGTGTTTTGATGTGCCTTCTAAGGACTTTTGAGCCCTTGAAGTTCTTTTCCTTCTCATTTCTGCTAGACATGCTAGAAACATATTATGAGCTGAAAGGAAGGCAATTTGTTTCCTGCTAGAAGCACTGTCATTCTGTTTCCACTGGGAAAGACCCACACATGCTGCATCACTACAACTTAGAAAATGAAAACCCAGTCTAAACTAAAAGCTTTTAACGTAACATAAGTAAGTTTAAAAATAGTATTGCCCTACATGCTGCTAAAGCAAATAAGATACAGATAGCCGCTACTCTAAGTACTTTTTTCTAAAGCTCTTCTGTGAACACTTTTCTAAGAGGGGATCACAGGAAAGCCACAAGATGGATTGAGGTTCTGCTGGAAAATTTGCAGTTGCTTCTGAAATGTTTCACTGTATGTAAAATAGAGGAAGCAGAGCCAGGCTAAGACCAGCTTTTGGCAAGAATGGCTGATGGGATGTTGCTGTGAGGGCTGCAAACCAATTATTGTGTGATGGAATAAAACCAGGTAATGGTGGACACTGATAAGTGACTTGCAGTGCCGCTCAGGAAACTGATTTGTTCTTCTAGCTTGCTTATGTTGTTTGGAGAGTTTGAGGTGAAACCTAATGATTCTGTCTGCTAGCCAAATGAATCATCCAACACTGGACAGCTATTGAAACTGGACTCTGGCTATTTGGAGAGAGTGTGAGCAGCAAAAATAAAAATTGCTTAAGTTCTGAAGGCTCTGAATGGCACTGAGCAGAACACACTTCAGAAAACATGGCAGGTTCTCTGGAAATACAGACTAAAGCCTGGTCTGTCAGTTTTCTGGAGGAAAGAATATAAGTTATTTGGGAGTAGAACCCTGTCTGGGAAACAACATAACAGTGACAGAGGAACCAAACATAATTACGCATCACAGCAAATAATAGTATTCAAACTGGGTTTGCATGGACAGGTTTTGGAAGTGGAAGGCTACAGGAGTGGCTTCTGTGAGAAGCTGCTGGAAGCTTCCCCCATGTCTGACAGAGCCAAAGGCCCCCAGCTCCAGGACTGCTGCTGGCCAAGGCTGAGCCAATCAGAGGTGGTGATAATGCCTCTGTGATAACAGATTTAAAAGGAAAAAAAGTTATTGTTCAGATTTAGTTGTTCTCAGAGAAGAGCAGGGTGAGAGGAATATGTGAGACCAACAACTCTGCAGACACCAAGGTCAGTGGAGAAGGAGGGGCGGGAGGTGTTTCAGGCACCAGAGCTGAGATTTCCCTGCAGCCTGTGGTGCAGCCCGTGGTGAGGCAGCTCTGTCCCTGCAGCCCATGGAGGTCAGTGGGAGTGCAGAGATCTGCCTGCTGCCCATGAGGGACAACCACATTGGAGAGGTAGATGCCTGAAGAGGAGGCTGTGAACCCATGGGAGACCTATGCTGTAACAGGCTCCTGGCAGAGATCTGAAGACCCATGGAGAGAGGAGCCCACACTGAAGCAGGTTTCCTGGAAGGACTTCTGATCCTGTAGGGGATCAACACTGGAGCAGTCTATTCTTGAAGGACTGCATCCCCTGGAAAAGTGACCCATGTTGGGGCAGTTCGTGAAGAACTGTATCCCATAGGAAGCTGAGGCTGGAGAAGTTTGTGAAGAACTGTCTCCTGTGGGAGCAACCCCACAGTGGAGCAGGGGAAGAACTCCTCTCCCTGAACAGTGGCAGGAACAACCTGTGATGATCTGACTGTAACCCCCATTCCCTGACTCTCTGCACCACTTGGGGGAGTAGGTAAAGCCAGAAAGGAGTAGGGGAGGTATTTTTAAGATTTGTTTTGCTTCTTATTATCCTGCTCTGATTGTGATCGGTAATAAATTCAGCTAATACCCCAAGTCGAGTCTGTCCTTATCTCAATTCATGAACCTTCTGTTAAATTTTCTCTCCCCTGCCCAGCTGTGGAGAGGAGTGACAGAGCAGCTGTGGTGGGTACCTGGCACCCAGCCACAGTCAATCCACCACAAAAAGCATAGTGAAAAAACAACTTGCTGCTGACAGACCAACAACAGGGTTGCAGTACAACTGTCTTGTACCTGCCAGCTAAAGAAAGGACATGCTGTAGTGACACACATGCAGTGGAGTCAGGCAAAATCTGGAACAGCAGTTATATGCACGCCATTAACAAATCTAAGCCATCAAAAAAACCCCAACAAAATCTACACACCTTAGCTTCTAAGGAGATTCACACCTGTGAGGAGACTTCACTCCATTTCTCCAAAATTCACTCTAAAATCAATTTTGTCTTTGCTACAAATCCCATGAAGAAAACACAGAACACCACTGATTGTGGATAACATACTCCAAGTGCTGCTAAAGAAATTGCGTGACTCAGAGGAAGCAAAATGTGCTTTCCAATTTTCCTGTGCTCCTGTGAAAATCAAAGACATAGCACATCCACCAGTGTGATTAGGGTTAGGGTTAGGGTTGGCCTTCTCCAGCCCTTACATACGTGTTGAAATGTACTGCTTGCTCTTTCACCCGTTTCCCTCTGCAGGATCCAGAAGAATTCCTTACATTATGCTGTCATCCCATGTAGCTATGAAGGATAATATTTTATGCCTCCCTTAAAATAATATTTTTAAAGATTTAGAATCTTAAGTTAGTTTTCTGCAGAACAGCTACTCTCTAAGGAATTCCAACAGAGCAGGAAAAAAATCTGAATATATCAGGAAAAAAAGACAATTATTTCACTGCTGTTAGTCCCATGTGCACTTCTGTGGCACCCATATGTTGAAAGTATCAGCGTATGCACCTGCAATCTTGACGTATGCTCTACATTTCAGCAATTACATTTACAGTAACAGGACACAAGGGAATGAAATGAAGTTGTGCTAAGGGAAGTTCAGATTGGCCATGAAGAAGAGGCTCCTCAGGGGAACTGTCTCCCCAGGCAAGTGATCACAGCACCAAGCCTGTCTGAGTTCAAGGAGTATCTGGATGATATCTTGGTCATATGGCTTAGTGTTAGAAAGTCCTGTGAGGAGCAGGGAGTTGGACTCAACCCTTACATGTCCTTTCAAAATGACATACACTATGATTTGGATTTCCTTTAATAGATACCTCATCTCTGTAGTAGTTCTTACAAAAAAACCACTGAAGTGCATATTCTGCATATTCACCTCCTTCATTACAGTTAATTAAAGTAAGACACTTTTTACTAGTCTGTTGAGATAAATGCCTAAAAAACTACAACACATTTGTATATTTATAATATGACTTGGCAGACCTTGATGTCTTTTTCTTTTTCTTTTTTTTTTCATAAGTTGTGTGATGCTCTTTCTACAGCATCAAATTCTGGGAGCTTGTCATGAGGGCAAAATTTTTAAAATACTTGAAAGCATTCATAAAGAAGTTTGTTAGACTTCATGGATGAAAAAGTAATCTGTAAACATAATTCAAGTACACCCTGAAGGTTTAAAGATTGAACCATTACATAATTTTGGAAGTGTTGAATCATGATTTTCAATACTTTGAGCTGGCAGCTGCAAGACACTTGCAAGCTGAAATACCAATTTAATGAATAGCCTATAGAAATATTTAGACTACCATCAGAAATTTTTTGAGCTTGAATCATACCAAAAACTTTGCAGAGATAAAAAATAAGTGAAACCTACTGCTGAGGCACCAGGAACTATAAATTCTTAAAATCTCTTAATACTTATAATAGGGAGGGCAAGGGGTGGGGAGGGTTTATGTTTCTTTATTTGTTTGTTTTAGAAAACCTATCTGCAGTCTCCCAGACTTTAAAATAGTGATCAATGTAAAGACAAGAATAGACATACTTGATGAAGCAGTTAATGGGATTTTTGCATTAAAGAAAATTTGAGATGATAAATAATAGGATATCAGGTGAAAAATATGAGCAATTATATAGTTAATATATTTTCTTTCTTGTGTTAAAATTTTCCTGCAGGAAAAGATATACCATCTTGAGAAAAAGTATTTGCCTAGTTTCAAAGACCACCACATTTGTTTTCATCCCCTGCACTTTTGTGCTAGTAAACACTTATACTGGCTTTTGCACTGTACTCAGATATTTTGCTTAAAATATCAGCTTTGTCCTTTAAACCCTGTAATGGCAGAGTGTTAAAATAAAACATACTTCTATGTAATTAACCTTTTGTTCAGATGTGAGTTTATGTGGGAAAAAATGTGAGGAAATTGCTGCCACACTTGTACTACTCTTTCATCTGAATGAAGAAAGCAGATGTGGCCAAAAAAAGCTGCTTAGATTAACTAATATGTCCCTCATACATTTCTTCCACTCCATGCATCCATGTATTATAATAAACCACATATGGCACCAAGTTCAAAGTGAATTGCAGTCACATAAAAAGGAAGACGACGCATTTGGGTTTAGCATATCATAATTAACCTTTTCTTTTTAAATTGACTAGACTGACCTGTTAGAAGAGAAGCTGTAATAACCACTTTCCTCTAGAACCTCTTCAATTAGAGTCTACAACACAAAAGAACTTAATTTCAGTGAATTATGTTCATTAAGAGTAATAAATGAGTACATATAGGTAAAATACAGCTTACCTGCAACTGCTCATATGTCATCCCTTCTGCCATGCCAGAAGCACCAAAAATGCCTAAAGTAAAAGGCAAGTAATGTTATACTACCAAATTTGGAATTTATGCTACTTTATCAGTTTCTTAGCTATTCCACTTCAAACATAATGATGAGACAGATGCTTCATGATCAGTAACTCCCACTGAGCACAATGACCCCCTGAAAAGCTGGGGCCATTTTATGGCATGATATGAATGTTTGACGCACACACATTATGGAAGTATTCTAACCAATGAAAAATAATTTAAAGACTTAATGTAACAGAACTCAGAAATGAGACTTTCTTATTTTTTCCCACTTACAGTGAAAATTTACAGTGGAAAGGGCACACAGCCAGCAGCAATTTGTGAGGACAAAAGTATTGTCCGCAGGTTAAGAGATTCAAAAATTACAGATAATGAGCACCTCAACAAATTGCATTATTGTCTCCAGGAACAAAATAATGCTCATATTTAAAGTGATTGTTAGGGACTCATTTCCTACTCTAACATCACCCTTGACACCTAGTAATTCTGGTTATAGCAATAAGCTGTGGAACAGATACGCTATTTTCAACACAAAGGCCATCAAAACTAAAGTTTCTCACTCTTCTTTCTGGCACCACAGATTTTAATATTACTATATCCTCTAGTCCAAGGATTGCAACACAGTATTTTCTGTATTTAGAAGAATGTAAATTACCAAAATACAAGCTGCACGTTTCCCTTATGTCCATTACACAAAAAAACATGATGAAAAAAGTCTCTGAACCAGGAATCGTAGTTCCCCACCCCAAGTGATGCCACAGTTGGCAGGTTTGATTTTACATGGTGTTTATGATTTGTCTTGCTGAGTATCACTAGTCCAAAGTAGAATTGACACATATATTGATATATTTTCTAAAGTATATATACATATATATATGTGTGTGTGTGTGTATTTTTCCCTCCTCAACTTTGATCTAGCTATGTAATTAAATCAACACATTACAACTGTTTCAAACATGACAAAAGAACAATGTAAGGGTTTAAACAGAGTTGATTTAAAAATCATACACAAGGACAGGTAAATCCTAAGTATGACATTTTCAGTTACAAACATTTCTATTAATTTTCATGAATGAATCATAAATTATCTGCATCTTTCATATTTCTTTATAATTTCAAAATGTAGTCTCTTCAATCAGTAGAAAGTTCCAGCAGTGCTGATCTGTGTATCTTACCAGGAATTAAACAAAACAAAACAAACCAAAACCCAACCAACCAACGACACTAAATCAAAAACAAACAAACAAACAAACCCCCAGAAAATCAGTATGGTCAGCATAACTTTATTGTCTTTAAAGACTGATCTTGGAGTAGTAATTCCTTCTACTCTGATACCATACACTTTACTAGAAATATGTATGCCATTACAGAAGTTTTTGATGCTTTGTTTACCTTTTCTATCATCTGGAAGCAACATATTTCCACCTGAAGAAAGATGTCCCCCATGCCAATCTGCTGTGAAGATATTGGGCTCAATAAATTCAGCAGCACCTAGGGGAAAAAAAAGGGACCAAAAAAATAAAGACACCTGAAAAGTTCATCCTTCCCATTTGCCAAAACTTCAGACTTCTGGGAGACAGTTTACACTTTCCTATGTTTCCCAGTGCAATCAGAAGTCAAAAGAAATTTCAGTACTTTCTTGATTAATGAAAAAATGATGAATATGATTACGAACATCCTACCTTTTTCACTCCAGAAACACTGAATATTGCAAGCTGCACTTAGTATAAAGCACTGAACTCTTCAGATGGTCCGAGTAAAATGTCACAAACTATACATTTGTATGAAGATAAATGGGAAAGTGTATTCTCTTGAACCTATGAGAGAAGCAGCTGATGACTCTGGTTTTTAAAACTGTGGCTTCAAGTGAAATTGTTAGCCGATATTCGAGTGGTTTAATTCCCATTAGAGGGATCCCAGCACTTTTGAAATCTGAAAGTCAGTTCAGCTAGTTGATTATATGAGCAATGATACTGACATGAAAATTAAAAACATCTAGTTTTGAAAATATCCACTGGTAACAAATCTAATAGGACCACCTTCCTGTACAGGAGAGAAATCCCAGTTATGCATTTCTGCAGCATGACAACACTTTTACAGTTACAGAAACAGAAGAATCTCTGTTGTTGGAAGACCCTTATCCCACCACTGATCAGTAGAGGAATATTTTTGTCTGTAATTCTAATTAGGTTTTCTAATTTGGCAAAGTTAAAATCCCATTATTTTCAAACTTTATTTCCAGAAATTGTACAACCTCCTAACAACATTTGCTGTAACAGTTCAACATATTTCTTTTCTCTATTCAGGTTCCTCCTATTACCTTCAAATGATATCCAAATTATATTTCTTTCAAGGTAGAATGCCCAGAATTGCATTCAATGTTTCAAACATTTTCAATTTACTACCATTTACTTTTTAAATAGAGCATTTCTTCCCTTTTCTGTAGGTTTAAATCAAACTGTTTTGAAGCTAACACAATTTTACGGTTGATAACATTTACAAATAATTTCCATTTCTGAACACCTGAAAATTGGGTTAATTTTATAATAAACACTTCATTTTTCTTACCATATTTTTAGGCATCCTTTCCTGAAAACATGAACTCAATACCCAATGAGCAGGTATTTCTTAGATTTAATGTTATGGCTGAAATACAGGAATTGCTTAATGTAAATGCCAACTTGATTTACAGGACAGCATGAAACTGATGGCTCAGAGAGAAGCATCTTTAACAACCTTTCTAATGTACTACCAATGTGCCACCTTCCAGGAAGTTTTAGCACCTCAGGTTAATTATTACAAAAGCAAAGGAAGGATCCAGCATTTGGGATCAGTCTGTTTTGTAGCAAACAATGACACAGAAGATTCCATAATTCAGTGGAAGTAGGTGATAATCAAATTAAGTTACAGAGGGGAATTATGTGAATGATAATAAGTCATCTTAGTCATCAAATTGTAGGTACAATAATAAATGTAATAACTGCTTTATCACCAATTCATAAATGAAGTATCTTAGCTTCAGTCTCTCACAGTACACAGATGCTAAGGAAGTAAAGTTCAAATCCTTTGCTGATTGCAGTCCTCTCAGGTGATTTTGAAGGAACATTTAGAAATTCTGATATTAGTCATTAGGTCTTTCTCTGTTGGAAAGCATCCAGCATATCACTGGAAAACATGCAAGCATGCTTCTTCAGTCAGGCCAGTCTTACAAATCTGCTGTACTTTTAAACTGATGACACTAAAATGCTGACACTG
>VWZV01013567.1:7087-40221 GCA_013397155.1 Irena cyanogastra | reverse complement strand
TGATAATAAAAACCAAATATAATGAGATAAGAAATAAAGGACAGCTTTCCTTCTCCACATGAGGTCTCTTTATAACAACTGAGCAGTACTCCATTGGAAGTTTTACCAGGAGGGAACCTTCTGGCTTTTGGACTAGTTGGGAGGGGCTAGTACTGTATTGCCCATGCAAAAAGAGGAATAGTGTGACAAAGAGGAGGAGTGAAAGCCTTGCCACACTCCTCGTGCTTACATCTGCTTACAGCTACAGTATAAAGACATGCCTGAAGCTAGAGCACTGCAGAAAATGTGCCAAGAGATCCTGAGACAAGAACAGTAGCGCAGTCAAGGGACTAACAATACATCTTATTCAATCTCTCATCCTCAAACAAAAGTGAACCTGATCCTAAATTTAAGAAATATCTGTGGCTATTCTGAAGCTGCTGCAAAGCAAACCAGAGGAGTTTAACCTGTTAAACTTCAACTGCCACCAGAAGTTCTATATACTATCATGAAGGAAATAAAGACGAAAGACACTGTACCCATAAAAGGATAAATTTTGTTTACAATACAATTTCAATTCCTGGTTTCACTATTTAATTTTTTCTGTTCAGCCACATACTGTATCTCACTTTAATCTATTTTAAAATATTGCTATTAAAGGGACAAATCAGTTCAGTCAAAAGCTTTACTGGAGAACCCTGAATTCATTGAATAAAATATATTATATGATGCATGAAAGAATACTATATATGGGCAAACTATTCAATATTGTATATGCTAAAAATGAGAAATCAGACCTACCAATCTTTTAGAACAATGCTGTGTTTTTGTTCATACTAGTGATCTGAAAATTGAGATTACAGGAAAAAAAAATTAGAATTTGAGAAAAGTAAGCACAAAATAAGTCCAACAATGAAGAGAAAATTGCATTCTATATTTCTTCTGAAATTAGACACAGCATGACACCTCAAGTGATTACATTTTACCTTATTTGAACAGCAAAGCAAAGCATTTTATTGACAACCATGTAACAGTAAGATTACTATAAAATACTGAAAAGAGGAAAACATTGATTAACAGAACTAAAAACAAGAGGTGACATACCTCACAAAACTGAAGGAATGTTTAATTCAACCTCCTCAATTATTACTGCCTTCATTACACATTTCATGTAATTTAGGACCATACTCTTATACTACCATTTTCTCTTCACTTACCTCACACAAAGAAAAGATAACATAAGCAGGAAGTGTATGGTCTATTCATCAGCACACATCTTCTAATCTCTGCCTATGCATTGACACGGACTGTAATCAGGCCTGATTTATTAGTGCAGTTCAGTGACTCCTTTATCGCTATTTAATCCTGACTGCTATATATCCTACAAGTGCCAACAATCCACACAGCACCTATTGCACAGTATGTCTGGCACTATAAAAGTACTGAACTGTAATTAAAATTACAGCATTACTAAACATACTAAAACCACTGCTAAAGGCAAAGGCAACTTTCTGAAGGAGATTAGCCAGGACATTCTACAGCACTGCCTGATGAGAACATTAAACTTCAAGCATATGAACATTTCAGACAATAGAAAATATCACAAGGTAAAGCTAAGACATAATGATATGCTCTTTGCACCTGGATATTTCAAAGTTTCTGTCATATAACTACGAGTTTGAGTAGAGCCACAGACAATATCCAGATGTGAGATTATCTGATGCATCTTTTAATAGTACCAAGGAACTCACAGCCTACAGAAGGTAAAGGGCAAAAGGATTCAAAAAAATTCTTTTGCTTTTTAATTTTGGCTTGTTCAGAGGGTTGCTCTGGGGCAAGGTGCTTCAAAACCACTTCAGGGTGGTCCTCTGTAGTTTAATTACTACTCATCACTCTCCTTGGCATCTAAATACAAGAGAAATTCTTGTAAAGCAGTATTAAATACTTGTTTGTATTTCCCTGCTTCAGAGGATTTTCTTCCTGCAAATCACAAGACCTTTAGAGTTCATCTACATCCTCTAGCACCTTTATCCAGGGTATTTTGCAAAAACAAGATAAATATATCTAAGCAAAATTCCACTCTTTAAATTTTCAGACCTGTACCTTACCCCAACCTTGCCAAAAGTCAAGGGCTACTATCATGTAATTTGTAGTTATAACATGTGAAGCATGGTATTCATGCATATGGCAACCAAAACCCTCATATTTATGCTTTTAATAGATTTCCTCCTTTTTTCATAAACATTAAGATTACTGGTTTTGTCTGGTTTTGTTCAGAATGAAACAGTCAACCAATACAGTATATCCAATAAAATAATAAAAAAGAAACAGAAAAATCATTTGGTTGAAAGAAGTTAGTATGAGGAGGTATCAAATACTTAGTCAGATTTCTTCAAAGACACAAACTCATTTTATCACATATAGAATCACAGGATCATAGCATAACTGAGATTGGAAGGGACCTCTAGAGATTGCCTAGACAAATACTCTGTTTAAAGCAGAATCAAGTACAGTAGATTGATCAGGCTGTTCTGACTCTCTTTGGGGATCAAGACTCCACAACCTCTTAGTCACCTATACTAGTATTCAATCACTCTCAATGGTTTGGGTTTTTTCCACCTTATGTTTAGAAGGAACATCTTGTATTCCAGTTTGTACTCATCTTTTTTTTTCTTTTTTCTGAAGGAAAAGATATGAAAATAATGCCTATGAAACATGATTTGTGAGCTAGTTTCCAGCAATCGCATTCTGAGTCTAGTTAAATTTCAATAACCCTGAAATACTGACAAAGGAGTGTCTGAAAAACATTCACACAATGCCAGGAATTTGATGCTCTTAACCAACACAAGATTTTAATGCTCTTTCTTAGAAAACTCAAACAATATGTGCCACCATCAATAAGTACAAGGAAGACTCTCTATCTCACGTTTCCTCTTCTAACACCAAGTTAATTTGTTTTCCTTTAACAGTCTCAGTAAATCATCATAACGGTTTAACACATTGTTCATGAACATCATCTTCTGGGCTTGCTAAAGCCACTATTTACTTGATGGTTCTAAGAAAGCTAAAATCATCAGCCAGTTGCTGGGTTTCATATGATGGCTAACAACACAAAGATTCAAAAAAACCAGACAAACATGAAAGAATGGATTAAATTCATCTGAGTTTTACACTGAAATTTGTTGTCAGGTCAAACATTTACCAAGAACTTTTTAGTACACAACTGTTCTTTGTCAAATATATAAAATAAATGTCTGAGTCTAAAGCTGTGCATGGATTGCCATCCAATGTGATGGCTGCTGTTTGTGAAACCATACATAAACTATCTTGAAAACAGCTGTTAGAACGAAAACCATGGCAATAGAGAACTCAATGTAGGCCAGCTATCATGGAATCTACTCATGATCTCCAGAGAGCATGTGCAGTCCAAGGTGAATGCATTCTAATGACAGCTCCATTATCTGCACTAGCACCACTGCCATGCTCATATTTCCAATGTTGACTGAGAGACACACTGGGTGACACAATACTTGCATTCTTAATGTTGCATTAACCGCTACAGAAATTGCCTACTTCTGCTTTATCTCCTCCCCTCTTGGGACAAGAAGTCCCCTCTACCAGTCTTGCTGATCACTGCTCTCAAATATACTTTTTTTCCATATTGTTTTAGGGGCAGCTGATTCACCAAGCACTTACTGGACTTGTGCTAAATATCATGTCTGTTCCCACAGCACACAGGCAAGTGACTTAAGAGCCACAACCTCCTCCAGTTCACAGTATTTCTTTCTTCAACCACAAGGAACAAGCTCCAGATTGCAAGTTAGGAAAAACTCCAGCGTTTTTTAGTATGAGAGTCTAGACATACAACATTTGCGCAACAAAACTAAATTGATGCTTGCTATATCCCATCACGAAGTCCAAGTGAAAAACAGAGCTCAAAGATTATTTTAGGCATCTCAGTCGTGGACAAAAACTCTTACTTTTATTCATGAAACTGTAAATTAATACTCAATTGACTTCTTCATTCTTTGCTTTTCTTCCTATCTCCTTTTGCAAATATTAGTTCAAAAATGAGAAGTTTGCTTCACTGATTACTAAGTCCATGAGTTTTCTTTTACAATGAGAAATTTATGAGATGCACCTTAGCAAACCAACTATTGGATTTAAAATTGGATTTAATGTTCGAGGAAATACCATTCTGTACCAGAGTGAAGTTGATGCTCCAAAGACGCAGCACCAGAGTTACATTTTTCCTACGTGATTCACTCTATAACAAGGTGTTCACATTACAAAAACAGTTCCAGGCCTCAGGTTAAGTTAATACTGCATAATCTGAGATGCAAAGCATTTTTAACTTTTATTGAGGCTTCATGACTACTCAAAGAATCAAATCCACACTTAATGCTTTCAAATGAACAGAACTAAAAATGGAATAAAACATGAAATATATCAAAGAAAACATTTGTTTGGCAATGTTATATATACAACACTGTTTATACATATATATATATATACACTGTATATATACACTGTTAATATACGAGAAATAGATTACACTACATAGTACCTCTTGATCTATCTTCTTTTCATGACTGAATGTTTATCTCAATTGCCTTCTTTACTAACTGAGGATGTTTTACAGGCATTTCGCAGATGACTGTTACTGGACTGTCTTCAGATAAAACAAAGATTGTATCCAGCATTGCACAGATACAGATGTATTGATAATCTAGGGGAATTGCACCCTTCCCATAATGTCTTATTCAACATATCCACTCTAGGTCCTGCAATAACCTGTAGTTTCCTATTACTGCTGTCTGTCACTGCATCTAGCTCTTTTATGAAATTGTGTGACATCTCCACTTGCATATATAGAAAATTAGACTTTTTGAAAAGAAACATGGAAAAATTCCCTAGAAGACACTATGAAAAATCTCCTATTCCAAGCCCTCTAGAAAGAACTAACTATCCCCATGCCATTTCCAATTCAGCTACTGTCTAATCTCTTTTCATGCCCCTAGTGGATATAGGTTACTTAAAACACCAACTATTTATTGTTTGCTTAATAGCTAATCTGGATTTTTTGTTGTTCTTTTTGTTTTGAGGTTTTTTTGATTTTTTGTTTTTTGTTTTTGTTGGTTTGTTTTGTTTTGTTTTTTGTTTGTTTGGGGTTTTTTTGTTGTTGTTCTTCTTCAAATGAAGCACATTTGAAGACTTTTCACTACAGAAACCATTTCCTTCATTCCACTTTGCAGGAAGTGCATATTTGAAGACTGCTACCACATCCTCCCAAGAGTTCTCTCATTCATTCCTACTCACCCCAGGTCTTTCCATATTGGTGTAGTTATTTTCTAGGTCTGGGATCTAGGCATCTAGACATGGCTTGATGCTCTCCTTTGCTCTCTCACTGAACAGTCATGTTCACTGCTCTTTCACTAAGGTTTGCATAACAGAATATGGGATTCTAACTGAGACCTAACAAACCTGCAGAGAATAGAAATACTTCTTTTTTATACATCACAGTATGATGATTCATGATGCAACAGGACTCAGGCAGTTCAGGATCTGCCATAAACCTGAGAAACCTCCCACCTAAACAGGTATTGTCCTTTGTATTTGTGCTGTTGTTTCTAACCACAGCACCTTGATGAACTGCATCCTAAGTATTTTTGGACCATTTTTATGCAATAATAATTTTTTTAAGATACTGACATATCTGTCAACTTCATGCTACCAAAAAATTAATAAGCATACTGTTCATTTCAATTTCCAGTTCATAAGAAAACTGAAAATAAAACTGATCCAAGGATAAATCCTGTCACAGTCATGTTTCACTAACTTTTCCACAGTGAACATTTAACGTTTCTAGACTGCACAGGTAAATTGATTTGAACTCAACTTCAATCTACTGCTTCTATCTAAAGTTGTACTGGCATAGGAAGAAGTCCTTTTTCATTATACTATTTTTCTTGACAAATCTGTTTGCTGTTTCATCCTTGGTTTTTTTTTTTCTTAGTTTTAAAAAATAAGCGCTTTTTCCCCATTTGCAGTCTCTCAGTAACCGCTCTTGTGGCCATTTTTAAATTTGACTAAGAATATTTCTGAGATTTCTTCTTGCAGTAATTTCAGTCTGATTATCAACCAGATAATTTGAAAACACTCAGTCTGTGCAGAGAATCTATCTTACTTTTGGGAGGATTTTTTTGCTATGGATAGAGATGCTAGTTCCCTGATAGTAAAAATAGTAAGGTTAGCACTTGTATACAATTTTTTTAGCAACTTATGAATTAAAAAAATTAAAAATTAAGAATTTTGTCCCTAGCATGACTTGAAATGGGTTTGGTCCTCCTTTTACTGGAAAAAGTTTCTAACATACAGTGTTTCTTTCTTTGACATACTTTGCTGATTTCAGAGCCTATAAGCCATAGCCTTTATGAAATTCTCTCTCCAACTTGATATTTTTCTTCTATATTTATCTGTATTAACTTACAAATGCAAGATTATTTTCCCTTTTCATATACTGTCTTAGTGTGTTTAAAATCAACAAATTAGTTCCAAGCCTTCTTTTGCAACTGGATTACCTTCACTTCTGACCTTTCACTTATTTGAAATGAGTTTGAAAGTTAGGGAGGGTGGGAGGTTTGTTGTTTTTTGAAAAGCTTTCCTTTCAGTCCTTATCCCCTTGAAAAGTTTAGTCCTATTAGTTCTCAGAGTCTGCTTCTTGACAGTCACTGTTCCTATTTTGTTTTCTTCACTAAACATTGTGAGCACCATCATTTCACTGTCATAACAATCAAGTTGCCTTTCACTTGGCCATTTCTAGCTGGTTTCTCACTATTTAAAACTACATATATAGAAACTTTCCAGCAAGTTGCTTTCATTTTCCTTCTAAAGAAAGAAAAACCAAAACACTATGACATTACTAAAAGGAGAA
This sequence comes from Irena cyanogastra, assembly GCA_013397155.1. Taxonomy (NCBI): domain Eukaryota; kingdom Metazoa; phylum Chordata; class Aves; order Passeriformes; family Irenidae; genus Irena; species Irena cyanogastra. The sequence goes on along the minus strand of VWZV01013567.1, from coordinate 33,308 downwards.
AAGTCACCAGTGAATGCTTGTTAAATTTACTCTTTTATGCCTTTCTCAAAGGATATCTGGGTAATTAAACATTTTGTCACACGACCAGATCCTAGATTGCTTTGTTAACTGTTTACAAAATTCTGCATACATTTATTGATCTTCTGTGGTGATCTGCTCATTTTTACTTCATCTTATTTTCCCTTCAGACCTTAATAATTCATTCAATAACACTAGATTAGTCTAAATTTTTGATAAGTATGTTTTTCTCTTCTGATTTTTCGGCCTGACTTGGAAAAGGCTATATCCCTTTTATAGTATCCCATTCTTTGCTGTCCTTCCTTGGACACACTCCAGCACTCCAATGTCCCTCCTGAATTGAAAGACCCAGAAATGGACACAGCACTAAAGGTGCGCCCTCACCAGTGCCGAGTAAAGCGCGAGAATCATTTCCCTGCTCCTGCTGACCACACTATTTCTGATACAGGACGGAATGCTGTTGGCCTTCTCAGCCACCTGGGCTGGATAATGTTCAGCCAGCTGTTGACCAATATCCCCAGATTCTTTTCCACTGGGCCACTCTTCCCCCAGCCTGCAACACTGCATGGGTTATTGTGGCCAAATTGCAGGACCTGGCACTTGGTTTTGTTGAACGTCATGCTACTGGTCTTAGCCCATCTGTTCTTCTGCACAGAACTACTACCCTCCAAAAGACCAATACTTCAACTCAACTTGGTGTTATCTGCAAATTTGCTATTAGTAGACTCAATTCCCTCATCTAGATCATCAATAAAGATATTAAACAGGTCTCAGGCCAGCACTGATTAAGGTGCACCACTGGTGACTGGCTGCCAACTGTATGTAGCCACCTACCACTCTCTGGGCCTGACTGTCCAGGCAGTTCCTGGTGCAGAAGAGTGCTCCTGTCCAAGCCGTGGGCTGCCAGCTTTTCCAGGAGAAGGCCATGGGAGACAGTGTCAAAGGCTTTACTGAAGTCAGAGAGGCTACGTCCCCAGGCTTTCCCTCATCCACCAGGGGGGGTCACCTGGTCACAAAAGGAGATCAGGTTGATCAGGCAGAACCTGCCTTTCCTAAACCCCTTCTGGCTGGCTCTGACCCCTTGGTGGTCCTGTATGTGCTGTGTGATAACACTCAATATGGAACTGCTCCATAGCGTTGCTGGGCACCAATCCTGTATGCTATAAAAGCAGAACCAGATTCCACTCATAATTTGTACAAGAGGGATCTAACTTCTATTTCACAATGCAGGTGGCTTTTTGAATAAAAAAGCCCTACTTTCCTCCTGTCCTGCAGACATATGGGGGTTCTATAGCACAACCAGCCTTATCAGGAATTAGATCTAAAAATGGGGGGTTTAATAACTGTGCTAGAGAGATCCTCCAGCACTTTAAGCTTATAGGTTTTAAATTTACCACCTAAAGTGCCCAGATACGCTTTCTCTTTAAATTCTTCCCATATTTTCTGCTGGAAGAGGTATTTGCCCACATTTCCTACAACAAAGCTGTTACTATGCTTTATTAAAACAATTGTGCTATAACCCTGCTAACATCTGTGAAGGATTACATTTATTGGTTGGTTTGGATTTTTTCTTAAACATTGTAAGTGACAGTAAAAGTGATTTGAAAGTGCCAAGCATTAAGCCTAAGCAAGATAGAGGTCAGTAGAGCTTATCAGTATTTAAAAATTGAAAGGAGGGGGTAAAACTTTATATTTAAAACATGTTGACAAACATACAAATGCAGTAATGTGAGAAAAGCCAGTCCTAGGTAACTTGTCTCCCTTTGTTTTCACCTTCATAATGCTCCAGGCTGATACTCACTAGCTGGTCAACTAGCAAGTTTGATTTGAGTTTAAATAAAGTTGGAGTTGATTATAATTGGAGAATGCCCACTACAGATTTTAAATACCTGTACAATCCTTCATGTTTATAAAAAGCACTGGCAGAGTCTCGTAGCATTCCTCAGCAACTACTTATTAAGAGATGGACAAGCATCCAAACATGAAGCTTTTCTTTTCAAAATGTAAAACCTCCACCACAATGGACTAACATCATGTAAACACATATTTTCCCCTTCATTTAAGATATAGACATTTAGAATAATAGGAATTATTTCTGTGAGAATGGCAAGAATTTCATGTGAAGAATTCCCAGCTTTCAGTGAACATGCTGAGATGAAACAACACATATCACATATGTAAAAGTTTGCCCTCAAAAAGAAAGGAAATTTGCCCAAAGTTGAAGAAGCAAAAATCTGTAAAATAGTCAGTAACAGAAATGGTACCAGACAATGGGCTCATTGTTTATAAATACAAAACCATGACAGGAAATTAGGACAAATATTAAACAATAGAATATTAAGTAATCATATGGAGCCTCTGCTCCTGTAAATACTGTCCAAGATGCTGTTGGCCTGCTCTGCTGCCAAGGCACTTTGCTGGCTCCCATCCAGCTAGACCCCCCCATCCACCAGGAACCCCAGGTACTTTTCAGTGGAACTGCTTTCCAGCCTGTAGGTCCCCAGAACTGTTGTTGGCAGTTCCTCTTTCCCAGGTGAAGGGCTTTGCTTTTACTCTTGCTAAATTTCATAAATTTCATAAATTTCTGTTGTCCCATTCCCCCAGCTTGCTGAAGTTTCTCCGGACAGCAGTCCTGCTCTCAAGTGTATTGAGCTGAGCGTCGCATCACCCTCTCTGACCTCCCCCAAGCTGGTATCACCTTCAAACTTGAACAACACTTTTTATACTGTACTGTATAAACACCTATGTAAATAATGCTTCCCATTTTCATCCTATTCTATGGAAATCATTATCCAAGCTATGAATCTCATGACTAGGTAAAATCTCAAGAAATCATCCATATCACCTCCCATCTTCAGTCAGTAGCTAAAGTATGCTTAATTTTTCAAAATGATGGGATTTTACGCACTAATCAAAGCTTTGTATCCAGCTTAAGCCAACTCTGAATATTACAACAAAAGAACCTGAAGCTGCATGCCTCCTTTGACTGGCTGGATTTCTGCGATTCATGCCTACTATACAACACAACACCATTAATTGATGTCACAGTAGAAGAATTTTCCTCCCCTGGAGTCACATATTCTAGAGAGGCGAGCATTCAGGACAAATACCAAATTCAGTACCCAATTACATGCTCATGGCAACAAAGACTGAAGAGAACAAGAAAATAATACAGCTATATTAATTAGCATAGTGGTACTCCAAATACAGAAATATATCTCTGTACTTCACACTCTCAACACTTCCACACAATATGAGGTTAGACGGGACAATGGATCCACCCTTTCTCATTGAAGGGAACTTGGGCAGAAATAACAATGTGTGGTGCATTCAGAGCAATAATGCAAGAAACAACAGGGGTTGAAGGATTAAAAACAGTTCGAATTTAGACAACAAAGAAACAGACAAAGATACCAAAACAATAGCTTCACTCTTTTTTTTTAATATTTCTTAAAGCATCTTTCAGTGATCTGTGCACTACTTAAATTCTTATTCCAGTATAAAGAAAAAAATCTCATCAGGGTAGGTATTGAGATGTAGAATTCAACACAGCACTGTTAACAGATATTGTCTATTCATCTCTGCAACCTGGTTTTGAATCCAGTCTTATCTATGGCAAATAAAAGCTTCCAGAATTTAAAAGCTTTACACACTTTCCCTAGTAGAGGAAAAAAGTGCTTCTAAGAAGGTACTGAGAGTAGGGAAAAGAATTTCCCATCTACCTTCTCTTCAACTAAAGGAGAAAAAGATCTTAAATGAGATTTTTATTCTCCCCTCTCTGTTTTCTCAACAAAGAGTACTTTCTACAGTGACTAAAAATCAGAAATTTCTTGCAGGAGAAACAAAACAGAAGGAACACACAGGGGTCAAAGAAGGAAGCTACATAAACTAAAAGAGAAAACATAAAGCATGAGATGGCACTAATGACAGAAAGATTTTGCAAGAAATGAAGGGATGAGTGCTCAAATTTAAAATTGGATATCTGTTAACATAAAAATGATGTTTAATTAAATATTTTTAATGTTAGTAAGGTAGAAACTGGTCATATTTCTTCACCTGCTAACCCAAATATTTTATTGAAGAAGATAACTAGGAGTTAATTTATTATAAAATAACTATGATTTGCTAAAATCTTCAAATCTGAGGAATGTAGTCACATAGTCCATATTATTCAAAATCCACACAAGTAAAGAAACAGGGTAATTGCTATTTTATCCCCACATATCTGCTTCTGAGTAATGGCTTGAGGTTCTTTACATTTATTATTTCTAACATCTTCATCTTATTACAATACTTTTCCTCAGAAAGAAGGTTGATAGCTAGAAAATAATTACAAAATGTTATCAATGAAAGAAATTTCAGGAATTTTTCTGGCTAAATGCAAATTATCATCTTCTTAAAATAATGATATATGTCCTGCCCATAAAAGAAGATTATATATGCACTGCTTATCTGTATTACAGTTACTGATGGAAGCCAAGCAACATTTTGGCTCCTTGTTGTTGCCAGACATGGCTGATATTGAAGTCTTAAGAATAATGTATTTAAATTTCTTAATAATATGTAAAGCCATATCTTTGAAGTTTCTGAGCATCTCCTGTTTCTGCTGTCATCAACATAAACAAAACACATTCAATGATATGTTGCAATTTTAGTTGCTCTATGTATTTAAACTTGGTAAAGTCATAGAAAGTACACATGCGTGCTTACAAACAGCAACAAATACATGAAATAAAAAATACAAATAATATGAACAATTGAAACACTTAAATCTATTACTTTTATTTTTCCTTTAAGAAATATATTTCTCCGATAATAGATTAAGCTACGTCTCTTGAAATTAATCCTGTAGCCAGATACACTCCTTATAGCTACATAATTTAAGGAACAATATTAAATCTTAACCATAAATGACCTTCAATATTTTGCATGCCTTTGGGTATTGAATTTTACATCTGCAGCTAGGAAAAAAAGACAACCGTCTTGCTATTACTCAGCAGGATACAGATTCCTTTTTGTAAGTGGAATTCCAGACATTCCATCTGTTTCCTATAAAAGTAGAAAACCCGTAAAAGTAGAAAATAGTTGGTCTTTAAGTAGCTCAGTAATTTAAAGAGTGTAGGTAGAAACCACATCCAGCCAAACCACGCAACATAGCAAAGAAGTTTCATTCCTTTATACAAAATTCATGCATATGAACCATTGCTTAAACAATATTATTTACATATCAGAAGATTAATTTATCCTGACCAGTAAAGAGACAAAACAAAGTTTTTAAAATCAATTCTACCAAAGGATTAAATATAAGAGACAACTACCAAGATGGAAAAAAGGAATATCTATCATTTTTTTCATTGGCTCTTTTCACAGTCAGCCATCTCAAGGCATAATAGCTACCTTGCAATGTCTCAACTGGTCAAGCCAAAAACTCTTTTCACATGACTAGAGTTATGCATCTAATTTATTATGTGCACACAATAGGCACTTTCCTATTCTGAAAGCAAATTGCCACGTTACTATGGTAAAAGCAGTAACTAGATATGCAAAGAATAATTTGCATGAGAAAATGACTCTGCACACAGCCTATGTGTATTATGCAGAGTTTACTGATGCCACAGTGTTTTGAAAATTTAGCCCTGGTTTCTATGGCCTGACTTGGCAAGACAGCACCTAAGCAAGCCTACACAACTGAATACACAAGTATAAACCTCATCTAACAATTTAAAAATCACATAGAAGTTAAACTTCACAGATGGGACTATCATAATATTTCTGCCCACCTTTTAGGGTAGCTGGAGGAAGTTCGTAGTTGTTATTGCCATAAAGAAAATGCAAAAAAGTATTCCACTTACCAAGAAATTGCACTTCTATTCTAGAAGCATGCATTTTTGCTATGTTAAGAAATCTCTGAAATGGTCTAGACATTTTGTAGAATTATTTTTTAAAACCAGTTCATAAGCATAGACCATAATAATGAGTTATGTTACTTTTCAGCCACTCTCATAATTTCCAGTAATTAAATTAACACAAAAAAACCCCTTAAAACCTAAAAAATGAAAAAAAAAATTGAATTATAGATATTTCTTTTAATTCACATTACAAGCATGGACCTGGAGGATCAGACCTTTATAATATAAATTTAAGTAGTGAAGACAGATTGACAAGGTCATAAAATATTAAATAAGTAGACCCTTCTTTTTGTACTTCAACAACCTTAAGCATGTACACCTAATTATGATAAAGCCACTCGATTTACCCCTTCACAGTAAATGCAAGTATATAATTAAAACATCTATGAAACTTCACCACCATAGAAGCATCTAAATACACAAATACTGACCTCATATTTTAAACAGAACTATTATGTTGGTTCTGGAGAGGAAAAACAATTGAAAACAAAAGTGAGGAGACAGTTACATCTAGAAATATTATTATATGTCTTTCATGTCTGACATGAAAGAGAACTCAACAGCATGTCTGAAGTAAGACACTTTGAAATCCAATATGAATCCTTGACACTTAATCACCTTTACTGTTTACTTGTCACACTTAGAAAACCTCACTTATAGCATTTTATTAAAGATTGCTGTGCAGGTATATGCCAATAAAGCATAATCATAATTAAAGGATGCTAAAGCTAGAGAGAAGTTACTGACATTTTGGACACCCTAAGCCAAACTATCACCCTGCTGTTATAAACAACAATGTAAGAGTAACACATTTGTTATGTGCATACATTCTGCTTTCACAGAAAATAAGCCTAAGACATTTCTTAGTATTTCATTTTTTATATGAATGGTCCTAATAAATCTGTCAGAATAGAAAAATAAATATGGTAACTCAAGATGAAAAGTACTATTTCTAACATTGTCTATAGAGTAATAGCTTTAACAGTTTTTTGACCAATACTCCCTTTTTCCAACAAACCCAGCAACCAACATTTTAATTCTGAAAAAATCAAAAGATACAACACAGTTACTGTACTGAGCTAAAGATATAATTCATTGCATTCTGTCTCTCAGCCTAAGTATTGTATTTTGAATGGCTAGTTCCTTTTTCTTACTGCTTTGCACAGCTTATGAATTACTAATGTTCAAACACTAAATACACCTTTTGACTTACCACAGTATTTTATTTTATTGATAACTTTACTACTTAACAAAAGTAATTCAGAATCAAAGAAGAACAATGAAGGGCGAGAAGGATCTGGAGGACAAGTCCTGCTAGAGCTGCTGAGGAAGCTGGGCATGTTTAGCCTGGAGAAGAGAAGGCTCAGGAGGGACTTCATTGCTCCCTACAACTACCCAAAAGAAGATTGCAGACACGTGGACATTCTCCCATGTAATGAGTGACAGGACAGAGGAAATGGCCTCAAGTTGTACCACAGGAGGATTAGATTGGATATTTCTTCACTGAAAGTCAGGTACAGGCTGCCCAGGGAAGTGGTTGAGTCATCACCCCAGGAGGTGTTTAAATGATGTGTAGATGTGGCAGTTCAGGGACACAGTTTAGAGGTGGACTTGGCAGTGCTGGATTGGACTTAATGACATTAAAGATCTTTTCTAAACTAAATGATTCTACGCAAACCTTAGTCAAAACCATACTATATGTGGCAAAAAACCAATCTTTTAAAAATCTTTTCCATTTATTTCAGAACTATGTATCCAATACTCTCTTGGTTAAGTGAAAATATTTGTGATGTTTAGATAAATGCTTTGAACAACTTCTACACTATCAGTTCACTACAGAAGTCTGAGATACAAGACCACTGTTTCTATTATCACCAGTTTCCTACTCCAGAATTCTTTGTTAAGGCTACAACACAAAATATCTACAAAGAGGAGGAAGAGTAATTTTTTAAAGAAAATTAATTTCCTTTGGAATATTCTTCTTTAAATATGTATTCTGCTCTTTCTCTGTCACATTACAGAAAAATAACAAAGAATATGGCTCTTGAATATTTATGATAAACTCTCTTCCATAAGCCATAAATGTTATGGCTCATTAAACAACCGCCTAGTTTACCCGTAAAGACTATTATGCAGGTATATTCATATCTAAATAAAAGCTTAAAAAGAAGCAATAATTCTGAATTACTAATTTGCAGAGTTGTATAAAAGCTTAAGAAGCAGCACAGTATCAGGCTATTCCCTCTCCTTGCAAAGAGACAGTAAGGATGATATTATTTTAAAAACTATGCTACAGGTAATATATGCTGTTTGATTCATTCAAGATTTAGGACAGGAAATAAATGCTGAAAGAAATTACCACATAAATGACATTCCTTGAAACTAGATGGGCCTGAGAATGAAAGACTTCTTATTTTATCCAAGCTATAATACTCACCCTGTACTCAAAATATAGAATAACAGTATTCTGCTCAAAATGAAAGGACATCTGTCTACTTTCTAGTTCTTCAGAAGGTAAACTGGTAAAAATCAGTCTAACAGACTTTTCAATTTTACTAATGGCAATCACGAGCATAGATTATGACTAGCTTTAGCTTAGAACCTTAAACTGACTTAAGACTTCAGCAGACTCCTTAAACATTTCAAGTACAATCTAAGAAACTGCATGAGGGGCTTTTTTTAATATGTTTGAGGCAACTTGACACCCAAGTACAAACAGTATTCACAGAGAGTACTTGAATGCACGTGCAGGACAAAGTGGATTTCATTTAGTTGAATGTAGCTTTTCTTGCAGTATACACTTGTTTATATAATATCAACAGTTTCTAAAGTGACTGGTCTTGCAATGATTTAAGCACTTACATGTATCTTATCTGAAACAGATGCAGTGATATAATAGAATATGGATTAGCAGATTATTCAGAGGATAAAAAAAATCTTAGTTATTTAGAGAAAAAAAATTAATATTGGACTTATAAATTAACTTATATAAGTAATCTCCCTCTCTGAATTTACCTGACACCTGCCTAACTGCATCTACAGTTAAAACCTTCAAAGTAGGGCAATCTGCATAAGCCACTTTGCTTTCTGTACACAGGCATTACATAGAATTTTGGGCAGAGTTCCCCTTTCTTAACAATAAGAAACTCAAAAGGCTGAAAGCTTCTACCAGCTTCCAAAATGATGATGCCATTACTAAGAGAAATAGAGCATATTTTAAATTATTTTTAAATTATTTGAAGACTGCATTTTTTGGGCCAAAGCAACACTTACTACTCCATCAAACTGAAATACATGTCAATTGCCTTCAGGAATTTTGAACTAGATAGCTATTCAAGAATGATTCAGAGTACATTCATTTCACTTCAAATCAAGTGTACCAGTAATTTTTTTCCTTGTATTTTCTTGCAATAACAAGTATCCAAAAATTGAATGCTTTTCTTCAGAGCAGAAAGCATTTGCAATTTTCAGCTGTGGCTGACAACTGGCTGCTATGCAGATAGAGCAAACTCATTGCAGGGGGCATTCATTTCATAAAATTGTATTAATGATTAATTAGACAGTACTTTAAATGTTCTCCTACAGAGAGTTTAGCTAGTTCAAGCCAGGCAGATTGTTAAAATCACTAAATTCAAAATTTAGCTTGCTATACCATAAATCCCTCAAAAATGGGATTTTTCAATTTTGTACATCATATTGTTCTTATACTATATTATTTTATTAGCTTTGACACTCTTCTAAAACTTCTGTTAAGGACATTAGCAGTTCTGTTGTATCAAAAAGCTAAAAGTCATTCCCATCTTTACCTTGTTTAGTTTGTTTCCTTTTGTCTACATCACATTAGGACACCTTTAGAAGAAAAGTGTAGGCTTTCTTCAAGCAACAATTTTTCCCTTTTAGTGAAAAAAACAACCTAGTAAGGCTTAATGATACATGGAGATTAATTAAGACAACTTGACTGTTCTCTCTAGGTTTCACCAGAACATAAATAATATTTCTGCATGAGATTCTGGTATCCTGTACCAAAACTATACATCAACACTACTTAATTTAACCTTATTTAAACTTTATATTTATTTGCAGTTAGCAAATCTGCACATCACCTGGCAATTTATAGTCTCAAATACATAATTGTGAGGTAAATCACAGAAATAGTTTTAAATTGATAAGATTAAGAACAAATTGAATTAGAAAGTGTTTGCTGCATGCTGTGTTCCAAAAACAAAATGAGAGAAAATTATAAATCAGGATTAAAATTACACATTCAAATATGTTGTCTTCACAGTGGATTTTATTTTCTGTTATTTGCCTGCTCAGTGGAATTTATAAACGTAAACTCCACATTCAAAACTAACCAAACATAAGAGGAACAGTTGTGATCTACATTGCCCTGCTTAACATGGTTAGACCACTCATACGCTATGAGACTCAAAGAAAAACACTACAAATAATAGCAAACAGAATACAAACAGGAAGCCTGAGAAACAGTAGAGAAGGAAAAGCTAGAGTCAAGCGCTCCATCCAAACACATAATCCAGTATGTGGTGTTACTGTAACAGGTTCTTCCAATGTCTAGATACCTACATAAAAGAAGTATTTTACTTTTATTTAAAAGTACTTTTTGTAATGGAATGACAAGTTAAGTTGTGAATGAATAACTTTAAGAGTGAAGGATGGAAGTGGAATTAAATTTTTCAACAAGCTATAGTAAGTTTGACAACACTTAAGCACATTTTTCCCCATAAAATATTCCCATGGGTTTTGGTTGAGTTTTGGGTTTGGTTTTTTTGGGGTTTTTTTCCTCCTCTGTGGGATTACTGGGAGGTCAACTGTGAAAGTACAAGTAAGATTTGGCCTAATCATTTTCTACCTGGCAAAAATCCAGATAATAAGTCATGTAGTATAATATAATTAGTAGCTTGGAGTTGTTTTGTTGTATGTATTTGCTTATGAAGCAATCTCAACAGTTTATCAAACTTCAACTGTAACACATCTCTACTGATTAACCAAACTCTTTCCTTCCTATATTCTCAGCATCAATTACTATTTTTATCCACTGTTACCTGTGTTCTCAGATGATATGTGTTAAGCACAGAAAATACTCTCATGAAGGTCTTATCAAACTGTTTACTGAAAGGTCTGAGTATCAAAACCAAGCAGTAAATTCAGCATTCAACACTAAAATTATTCTACCCAAACAGAGCTCTACAGCCAATCATACTATTCTGTGACTTCTCAAGAGTTTCTGTGGGATTATGGCAGGTCTTAATTGATATAATCTTCTAAGAAAAGGCAAACAGAAGAGCCCTAATGAAGGTAGTTATATAGCAAGAATTAATAACAATGCATAGAGTAGATACATACACAGAAAATGTGGGTTTTATTTAATTGGTTTACCTAATACTGTCTTCAGAAAAGATTTACAAAAATGAGAAAGAGGATTCTTCAAAAGAGAAAAAGTCATTTAATGACACGTACCATCCATCTGGTAGATGGAAGGTGCCTCTTCTTTAACCATATCAAAATGTATTCAATATGCTCATAGAAAGATTACCTCAGCATTTAACAGTCCAAGTCCTTAGTAATTTAAAATCAAGCTATTCAAATAAGAGCTTATTTTTATGTACCACCTTTGTTTCCAAAGGCCATGGAAGTGCTGCATGAAACTATCTAAATTGTCGGTTAGAAAAATAAGTCAATCAGCTGTTGAAAAAAGCTTATTGAAGGACAAGGGAAAAAAGGAAAAGGAACCCAACCAAACAAAACACCAGAGCAGAAAAAATAATTACCTTACACCAAAGAGGAGTTGAAGTAGGAATAATAAAATTAGCTGAGCTGGAATTGGTTCTGACACTAGTGTTTATATCGACAATAGTTAAATACAATTCTGATATTTAAAGATCAAAATTCCTATTATTTCAGTTTTGTTTCACTGTTTACACTGCCAGTTACATGTCAAGAATGTAAAAGGAAATCCATCTGCTCTACCTGAAGAAAATCAACAAACCAGGGAAAACAGTTTTTATTCCAAAAGTACTTGTAAATTGAGAAGATAGGAATTACAGTATCTTTTGAATGCACAGATACTTCTTATAAATTTAATAACTTAAATATCTTGTGCATTATCCCTCAGAGCTGGAAGGTAAGCAAATTTTACTTTCCGTCTAATTAAAAGATCAGAGGTTATCTCTAATGCAGCAGTTTTGTGGATTCACATTTTAATATAAAAAAATAGTCCAGTAAAGAAAAAGACAATTAACTGTAGCCTAACACTGATGGCACAAGTTTCTGCTCTTGTACTTTCCATGACACTGAATTTAAAAGAAAATTTTAAATCAAAAGATTGCAGTTACATCATCAGCTTTGTCACTTGCCCACTGAAACCCTGGCCATGTTATTTTGTGTCCACTACACCATTCATAACATATCCAGCTCTCTAAAATGCTTTGACTTCTGCAATGCAACACCAGAAAGAAAAAAAAATTATGTAATAGACTATTTTTCTTTTGAGGCTTTTATTTTCCAACAATCTTTCTGATTTTAAAAAGCATCAGTTGCCCACATCATCATTATTTTTTTTGACCAGACTTGACACATGCAGTTATTACCACATGGAGAAAAATATCTGGTTTAACTCTATCATCTGAGAAATTTGCATTTGGAATCTTGATTTAACAATTTTCAAAGCTTCCCAAATGAGCAGAATTAATTGTATTAGGGGGGAAAAAAGCACAAAACAAAATAAAACAAAACCACTAATTTCAGCTTACTTTCCTAGATTTTCCATAGTAGCTTAATCCCATAAAATCCAAAGTAAAGCCTGTTAGATATAAAAGAAAAGTGCAAAGCTCCCCATTTAAGGCCTAGTTACAACTCATTAAAGTAAGGACACATATAATTTGAAGCATTAGAATGCATACTGAAATATAATTAGTGGCTATGAATCAAACCAGGATGGATTGAACTAATTCCTAGAATGCTATTATGGAGAGTACCTTGTAGAGCTAGAAAGATCCCTCTGTTTGCACAGCAACTAAATGGCTTCAATTTACTTTTAAAATTGACTCAAATTGGGATAAAGGTCCAGGATTTCAAAATGTGGCCTTCTAAATATAATCAGCCTGAATTATGCCTGTTTCACACTGTGATCCTTGCAACCTGGTTACGGCCAGCAGGGATAAGGCTGCACTCAGCTTATTTCACTGCTTAATTAATATGGTAATTACCACACCACAGCCAGAATGGAGAGCATCTGCCAAAACTGAAGGCCCCAGAACAATAAAACTGACATGTGCTGTGATATTGTTGAAGTGCTGACTAAGAAACTTCTTTTATCTTCTCTTGAAGCTATAAAATGGTATTCGTGTTATTACTAGAAGGGAATTTTAACAGCCTTGCACTGACAGCAATTATGTAACACATGCACAAAACAATAGAGGTTCACATCACTTAATAAATCCTTGAGCTCTCTTAGCTCCAGATCTCTCGCTGGCTGGATTTTATGGTCTGGTAGTTCTAGCCGACCTTCAGAACACTGAAGTATACAAACCACAAAAGCAGTAGAAAATTATTAGAAACAACTGGCTTTTCTCCATTACATCTATTTAATGAAGGGGGCATGATGCATAATGACGGAGGTTAATTAAAAGATTTGTCCTCTCACTTTACTCTGTAGCTAAATGCTGTCATGAGCCCCTGGTGTAAAAACAAGCAAGATACAGATATTACTTTTCCTACTGTGATCATCCTCTTATTAAGCAACACTTGCATGTAGAAAAAAAAAGGCAATTTCTTTAGCATGCAACAATAAAACAGATTTAATCTAATTTGTTTTGATTCATTTTTATGAAAATAAAAACATGTCATTAACATAAGGAATCTAAATTTGCAGCTGATTTTCCTGCTTACATGACCAATTCTGTTTCCAATACTATGCTTCATTTTTTTAGCTTTCATATATTGCACCCGAAACTCCTAGTGACAGTACAGAAATTTCATAAAAGAAGCAAAACTATTGTACTATTAACATTTAAAAAGCACCTTGAGAAAACTACATAGTAAGTGGAAGTCACTTGGTAATGAGACAGAGATTGAAATGCCAATTAAAGTTACTCATACAGTAATTTCAAACACTGACAATTCCATTTTTGTACTATTCACGTGGAAAGGGATTTGTCTGCATAATGACTGTTGGCATGAATTCACTAGACACCTCTAATTTATCTCCATACTTCATATCTATAATATTGACAGGTTACAGTCTAAGTGTATCATTCATAAAAAGTCTGAATAATGTATGCATGATGACTGTTTCTAATCTTTGTCCACATATAAGTGCATACTCTCTACATCCTATACAGTTATTGCTTCTGTCATTTCTTGAATTAACATAATTCAAGCTTATTATTATTGTTATATAAGTTCAGGTTATACACATGGCTTTCTGACAAGGACCATCATCATGCTATACTTGAAATTTCCCTCACAAATTTGGGTTACAATGCCTTCTTTCGCATACAATACCAAAAAGATCACTATTCTTTTGCTCCTTTACTAAATTAAAATTTCTTAGCTGGTTATTGCTATCACTTTGAAGTCACCTCACTGCTGCTTTCTAGATTTGCCTCTAAAAATACCAGCAATAAAAACTTGTCGGTACTTATAATGGATTTTATTTCCTCAATCAATTATCCTAAACAAAAAATATGTACAAGATACTGTATATGAGTGACAATTCTAACCATAAACAACCCTAATTACTTTCCCAATTACATTATATATACCTGTTAAATATATAATAAATAAAAAAAAACTGTAGCAGTGTGTTGTATTTATACATAATTACACTCAGAAAGTAATATACAAGGCTCCAACAAAAAAAGGCTCTGTAGACTGCTCCTCACAAACCAGAAGCTTCCAGCACACTCTTAATAGGCTTCTATTACATTTAAGCCAATAGCAAAGGACAGGCACAAAATGTTTGTTTCCAGCAGAATGAAGACTCCCTGCTGAGAGACACTACTCTTCCTTGATATTTCTTTGAAGAAAGGCTTTGATTTACAGAAAGAAAAGCCGCTAGGAAGAGAAAAAGAACTGCTACAACCACATGTTCATGTTTGTAGAAGCAGTTATTCAGTTTTAATCTTCTTTTCCATGAACATCTCAAAAAGTGAAAGCATTCAGAACATTTAGAGTTAAATACTCTTCTTAGCAACAAATACTGTTTAGTGTTCAACACATATACATACCACAGTATAACTACATTTTGCATTGAGGCACTAGGGAAAATAAATGCAATCAAAAGAAAAATACATAGTTTTAAACAAAGAGCATCAATAGTCCAGGCAGAAAAGACTATATGATATGAATAACAACTACATCCTACCAGAATGGAATGGGGAGTTCTCTACATGTCAGAAAATTAAGACAACCACAAAAGGAACAAGGAAGTGTTCTAAAAAAAAGGGCAGTGACAGAGCACATACAAAGGGAGATGATTGTTAGTATGAAGGTGTGTCTAACTTTGACTGGGTTTTGCATTTAGGAAATATAAGTAACTACACAATTGGTTACTCTATAAATTATAATGAAGGGGGGGGAAAGAACCTATGAAGATATAGTGCAAATACTCTTGAAGGAATAATTTAGAAACGTGAAACTTCTACAGAAGGAATTCAAATAAACCTATTCACTCCTAAACGTAACAGGCAGAATAGAAGAATAAAACCGGGTCATATTAAGAAGCATTTCTTACAAAGTCCAGTCAGTATCTTCTGTCTTCCAATGTCAAATAATTATTATGGCCTTCTTTTTTTGGTACTACCTGATTAGTTGAAACTAAAGGTAATACCCTATATAGACAGCATTTGTCCATAAATAAGTAGTACAGAACATATAAAAAGTGGTCATTATCCTGCAGTATCATGTACCAATGTACACTTCTCAGTATCTCTAAGTAGAACAGTGCCAAAATGAAGAAATAAGGAGGTGAATCACAAATAATATCCTGAGCTGGAAGAGACCCACAAGGATGACCCACAAGTGAATGGCTTGCACAGGGATCGAATCTGCACCCTTAGTGTTACTAGCACTCTGCTTTGAGGGGAAATCAAACGCAACACCAAACCAGACTACAGAAAAAAAGACCCAAAGAGGAGATCCTACAAACCTGCTTCTTTAAGAAGTGGAGGACTGTGTTAAAGTTTAGGATTTATCACCAAGTACGTGGCCATGCTTCTTGCAGGGACACAACCAATTTGTGTGATGACACTTACCCTTGCCCTGTATAACTACAGAAGTACATGCCTAGAAAGCCATTTCTAAGTCTCAGCCTAATTCCCATTTTTATGAGGGGAGGCTTTGATGGCTAAGACATAGGCAAGTCTGAAAAATTTTCCTCAGAGCCCTGAAACAAAGCACTAGGAGAAAAAAAAAATATCACTATGTTAGAAACCATTAACCTAGATCAATGATCAGACTGTCATCAGAAAAAGAAAGTTCCTAGTCCCCACACAACAATCTGTTCGTGCATTTTGTATGAGAGATACAACCAGTGCTCAAAATTCCACCCATCAGCAGGCCAGAGAAATATCGTTCTTCTAATTTATGCTGCTTTGCCCCTGAATACTTTGTTCCTGGATGAATATTGCAATAACACCATGGGAAAGATGATGTCCTTCCTCCTCTAAAGCTTAGAAAAATAATGTAGTGTTAGGTCACTCTCTTGCCTGAAGCAAAATGGAGATAAAGCTACTGAGATTAAATTGTTTAGGTTGAATAAAGTGGGGGCATACTCTAAGACAGTTTGTGTTTCTGAAAGAAAAGAGGCATAATTTTGATCATGCCTGGTAAGACACTTTGTACCTATGGCTTGGGTGTACTGGCATGCTCTGAGCATGTGTAGCCAACAGAGGCCATAGACAAAGGAATGCTCAGTCCAGCATCAAAAAACAGATTTGAGCACAAGACAAGCCACGAGGTGCCCAACCCTGCCAAACTGGCAACCAGTTCAAATACTCAGTAGCAGAATGTCGGGCATTTACCTATTTTTTCCATCAAAAGTTTATATGCCCTTAGCTCTAATGAGAGAGAATATTTTAAGTGCATATTTTCTGGAAAGGGGACATCCCAGCCTCCTAAGTATTTTTTGATACTGGCCTGTGCTGTGCAGCACAACTAAAAAATAATATGTATTATTAGACTATTTAGAGTTGTGAAAATAAAACTTCCAAAGCTTTCCTCCAACCAACTTAGTTTGACTCTGTAAACATGATTACCCTGTTTCTGAAAATAAATTTACTACATTCATGCTAGAAATACTGCTGTTGTCATCATAGGAAACTGCTTCTAGAAGCCAAAATTCTGTCGGAAATACTTCAAGCTTTTAACTAAGCTCTATCCTAAAACTGTGATTATCAGATTTGTCACAGCATGCTATCAGTTTGCTTTAAAACATTCATTGCAGTATCCCTCTTATATACAAATTCAATGGGATTTTTATATTCTTAGGAATCATACTGAAAGTAACTCTTTTTTTTTACCACTATTGCCTTTCATAGGTGAAAATACATAAAATATTATATAGGTTAAACTGAAATAAACAACATGCCAACAGCAATCACATATTGTTAGGATATTTAAGAAGGTTTTGGCATAGGAATCCCATGTGACCATCGAATAGCTTGATGTACTTTACAGGAGTATCTCCAACCTGTGCATCTGTTATGTACTTTATATCTTTCAGTCTTAGAGATGCTGAATGATTACACTTCCATCCTGGCCTAGTAAGCTAAAGTGTCTCAGGAAAAAAACCAAAGCTCTGCTACAGAGTTTGTACATGCCGACATACACAGGTATAAGATAAATTTACAGTCAGAATTTTCTATGTTGACATTTATCACAGACTTAAAAATCATACAGCCACCAACTATAAGATGGAGAGATGCATTTACATGCTACTTATTAAAAGATTAAGATGCTAATACTTACCCACAAAGGATAAATTACACCTAAGTACACCTTGCAGAAATTTTCCTCCACAGCAGCCCTGTTGTTTTTAATTTCTCATTTTGAATGGGACATCCTAGGGAAAAGCAGAAACAGCCTTCCCCAACAAAATTTGCTGAGAAACAATGGGCTTTTTCCTGACTATTTCACTTGGAGTACAAAGTGCAAGCAGGCCAACAAAAACAATATCTCTTTCCTACAGAGATTAAAGAACAATTATAACTTGCAGCAAGGAATGAGAAGTCCTGCATTTGCCAGTAGAGATGTGTGACAACAGGTAAATACCTTCTCCTTGCCTCAGAGGGACATGCACACTTCAGCAATGAAAATTTTACTGTGTTGACACCTACTAACCAGAGAATTTTTAAGCATTACTTCAATTTGCATTGAAATGTGATGCTACATGTTCTAAAAACAGGGAAGAGAAAGGAGAAATGAAAAGTCCAAATAAACCTGTTAAGTATATCCATACAAAAGGTACATGTACACAGTCAAGTACCTGGAAAACACCAAAACTCTACTGCTCAATACACTTGACTGTCTTTAACCAGAAGGCTTCAGGCAGGAGCAGAGCAACGACCAATTGTTTAAAAACATAACCACTGGATGAAGGGCACCATCCTGCTTTGAAGCCATATATTTATCTCAACCATGAAATAAGGATGACAGGTTGAAAGGGGAGTTTAGAAGGAATGAAAAAGAGCATTAGAGTAGATATATGGAACCCAGGCTGGAGATGATGAGAGAGGTCAGGAGGCAGAAAAATGAATGACATAGTAAAAAAATAATAGGCAAATACAACAACATTGTTGAGGTCAGAGAGGACAGCAGTATGACAAAGACAAACTCAACAAGTAACACAAGAGCACAGAAGTCCGTTTTTATGGACTCTTTCACAGCCTACGAAAAAGCACATTTCCAACAATAATCTGTTTGATGGTGTTAAATGCCATTTATCAATAAACAAAATTAAGAAAGCAGTGCAGTTACACAAGGGAAAGAGAAGGGAAGAGATCAAATGATGACTATAAGTAGCACTACATGAATTTAGAGATGGGTGAGTAGTCAAAGATGCTTTGTTTTTATGATTTTATGATTGCAAACACCACAATATAGCAGAGTTGTAAACCAGCAGATTTGTTGTCTTAACTGGAAATTACATTTTGGGAGGAGGAGGATCAGGACATTAAATTGATAGAAAAATTTATCTTTCTTACCTAGAAATCCATTATATTTAAAACAGGTCCCATTATAGGTATCCAATTCCAGCAATGATTTCTCATATATAGTATCAACACATAACTAACACTTATGATGCACTGGCAATATTACTTATTGCCATCTTACGGATGCAGTTAGACTTAATAGACATTTACATAAATATCATCTTAATTTTCCATACAAACTAGAAGCATCATTAAGAGTTTAACTGAACAAAACTGTAATATAATTTAGTTCTTAAAATTCAACATGTGCACAAAAATTATTTAGTTTTATTGAATCTTAATGCAACATGTAGTTTTAAATATTTTTTATAAATAGTTTAAGCAGCCACTTCATTCTTTTCCACAGTACAGTGAAAAACAATTAATACACAGTGAATTTATGTAAATAATGAGTGAAATATTTACATTTTGTCAATCTACTATTAATCTTATTGCTCTCTTCTCATGTGTAGGTGCTGCTAAATGAAGAAAGTAAGATTTTCACACTGACATTTTTCCAGGTGGAAATGCCGCCACATTTCATTCTGAAACAACTCTGTACAATCACATAATTAGAATGAAGTCTTGTAAAACCTGAATGAACAAGATCTGTTTGAAGCTGAGCAACAGCCTGACAAGGAACTTTAGCACCTGGTAGATACCTGTTGAATAAATAAAATGGAAAGTGGCATATCCCAACTTTATTTAGATAAAGGGTGTCCTTCTTCCCTTTTTTTGGTGCAATGTCTTATGAAAATGTTTTATGAAACAATTTCTACTTTTATGAACAAAAACATGCTTATTAAGAAACCAAACACCACATGATACCATATAAATTAAAATAAAGATGTTTGCTATTTATCTGCTATAGTCTACAATGACTACCAATGCACAGATTAGTTAAAAATATGGCTATGTTTCTGGGTTCAAAATTATTAGTTGTTAATTTATGGAGATACTGTGATGTAACAACATTTTACAGTACTGTCTGGTTGACAAATTACTTTTTCCAAACATGCGGTAGGGCTTTATGTTACTCTCTTCTTCCCTTTAAAAGGGAAGAAAGGAACTATGGCAGAGGTCAGGAAGAAATTATTCTCCTTTTCTGGAAGCTGCCTAATACAGATTCAGGATCAGGTACACTGAATTCAATCAGTATCAGAGCAAAAACTGGAACAAGACAATGTGTAACAACAAACCCTATCATCACCCTGATGAACAGTAAATTATGTAAGTGATGTAAGACCTTCTCTAGGACCAAACAACAATTAATTTTATCCTGCAATGTCCCCACAGATATACTTTATTTTGCACCAAAAAGATAAGAATTATGCTTTTTGGAATAAGCTCCTGCAGGTAATCAGAGCACCTGAGAGCATTGTCACATTTATTATTTTTGTTCTTCATCATCCTCCTCAACTGCTCACCTTTCTGCAAATTTTAGCTATTCCAATAACAAAACTTATATTTTCCTAATTGTATTAAAAAACCCCTTAATAATTAACAATCACACAATGCACTTGGCCACGAGATTGCTGAACTTGCAAAAAAATTATTCCCAGAGGGGTACAGACATCTGATAAATTTAAATTTAAGACTAAGGTAACTATATCTAGCTTCTGTTGTAAAAGCACTTTGTAGAAGTAAGAGGACACCTTTTTTTTCAAGTAGGTATCAGTATCTCGGTCCTGCCTAGAGGTAATTGGCATTTATACTTATATATGTGCACACACACTACTACAGGTATATACATATTCAATATGCATTTGAACTATTTCTGATTTTATATATTTAATCAAAACCCAAAGAGAGACGTGTAGGTAGACTTTTGGCAGGAATTAATCAGCTTCCAGTGTAATACATTAGAAATCAACATACATACAGCCAGCAAAGGTGAAGCTATCTTACATAATAGCTTGCTTTGATGTGCATTTAAACCTACTGTCTGCCATAAAGAAATTCAACACATCAACAAACATGCCACTGGACTATCACAAACAGCCAAGCAGACAAAGTCACAACTGAAAAATGACTACATTTATTCTTTCTATATAAAATTCTTTTCATTAATGCTCAGCAACACACATTTGGCGGCTGAACTGGATATTTTTTTGAAGCAGCAGTTAACAATGCAATCCACAAAACAAAGATAAGCTCAGTGGTTTCCAGGAAACTGAAAGATGAAAGAATGCAGAGAGAGTCAGACATGGTTTCAAATGAAGAACAAGTGAACTAAGGCCAAACTGAAACCTAAAAGAAATTCAGCAAGGGCCCAGATACCACGGTACAGATACATTTCAGTTGGATTGAAATTTCACAATGCATTTCAACAATGCATACAATACATTCTTTGGTATATTAATTCACTAGGGACAATTTTTTTCAAAGTAAAGGAGGAACTCAGATTCCAAAGCCCTTAGTTTCACTAATTCAAGTGTAATATTTAGCAGATTTTATGCGTTTATATCAAATGTAAATTAGATTAAAGTTTTATCTTCTGGCTTTGTTTTGTGAGTTTACTGCCAGATTTAGCTAAGACCATGAAGTCTTTATAGCATATATGAGGTTAACTGTAGTGGAGGAATCCATAAAGTTATCATTTCAGAAGCCAGCACCTACTAAATAGCCTCCTCCAGAAATATGATTAACGTATTTGTTCCCCTTGAAGAGAAGGTCATTACCATTATACAAATAAATTTAAATAATCCATTTTACAGTAGTGAAAAAATACAGCATTCTACCATACACACCAAAAAAAACCTAATAGAGTTACATTTATACCTACTGCAAGAAATGTCCTAACACACAGAACTAAATTCGGTTTAGTTAAACTATTCATAATTTCCACCTAGGAAGCAAAAACAAAAAATATTTTGTCCAAAGGACTTTTCAAAATACATTTTAGCGTAAGTTCTCTCAGATACTAAGTTTGTAAAATATTGTATTTTACAACTATCAAGTATAACCATGCATTCAGAAATAACACTCCTAACTGCTGGCAAATCACCTCCTCTATTCAGAGCAGAGAATTTATGTATAATTTTACATAGCAAATTACAATGGTTTAGAAAAGAGTAAAGGAGAAATTGAAATGCAATTTCAATTTATGTGAAATTTTAAAAACGGGGATTTTAAATATACAAATTTAAAGAAAGCAAGAAAAATAAAAATGCTAAAAGCTGCACACATGAACTCTTACCACAAGTGAGAGGAAAATCTCTCACAACCTGCATTTTATAAAGCAGAAATAATAACTTCATCACCAGTCAAAATATCCCCTAGAACTATGCCTAGGCGTTCCTCTCCTGACCTACAGTGAAGAGTGCCACCTATTGAATAAAAACCAGTATTTCCAGAAATCATTAATTTTTTCTGCAAACATGCAGTCTAGGTACTCCCTTCCTCAACCCAAGCTTTCAGTTTAGTTTTTCATCATGCAGTGTCTTGGCAGAGACTAGATTTGCCAAAATATTACTTTGGTATAGAAACAGGGTCCAAACAAAACTGCATACAAGTTATCTGCTTTAAGAAAAAAAATTCAATTATGTGTGTTTCATTAAAAACAAACAAAAACACACTCTTTTTTTTAGGCTGTTCTTTTGTCACACAAGAAAGTGTATCCTCTCTATACATTTAACGTTACTGTTAGAAGGAAAAACCTACTTGCATTCAGACCTGAACACTTCTTTATCTTCACTGACAACTGAAGTATCTCACAAAGGACCTACAGGTCACGTATTTCACATCCACATGCCATGATCTCAGCCATGCTACACAGCAGCAATGATCAGAAGACAGTGTCCCCCTAAAGAAGCCCTGCCAGGTGCTGCAAAGCAGCTACATGTTGAACATGTTGATGCAGGTGACATTCTGTATTTATAAACAGTGTAAATTGGCATTACAGTCTATCAATTTAGAGTTTTAAATACACACAATCTAGTGAAGGAGAAATGGATGGTATTTTGAAAGAGTCTGCACATAATGTGATACCAAACAAAACTGCTATAACCAACCAAGATTTGGAACTAACCTATTTAAACAAAATATTTGAATGAGTCAGCAGCCCACGGCATTTCCCAGGCCTGCTGTAGACTACCATACAATCCCCAGACACACTTCCTCAGATTGCGCTTGCCTCATGAGCAAGGTCAGTAGTGACAAAAAGTGATATAAAGGTCAATGAGTAGAAAAATATTACAATAACTTACTTTATCTGATTACCCATTAACCTACTCAATATACTAAAGTTCACAGATTTCCCCTATTTATTTGTCTCTCTCTTTTAACTGTTTAACATAACATAATAGTGTATTAAAGTGAAGTTCTACTATTGTTTTGGTATTGTGAATAAATAAGAATTAAATACACTTCCTTACTGTAGTCACACATACACACAAGTGAACAAACAAAACAATCACTGTTTCCCTGTCCGAAGTCTTTGTTCCCATACTTCATGTATCCTTCAGCACTGCCAGAATAAACTTTGCTAATGTAGAGTGGCTGAAGCTTTTGCAACTACAGCAACGGTGCTGTAAGTAATTGAGATTATACCACTGTGGTTATGCTGCCACCTGAATTACAAAGCTTTTGATCTGCACCGGAGATCCCTTTTTTGAGGATGATAAAAGATAACGAGAACAATACTTTTCCTACCTCTGATTATTGTGGAGAGTAAGTCTACTACTGAATAAAGACATCCAAGACAAAAAGGTAGGCTACATGGATTTTTGGTCTGTCACAACAAACTTATATATTTATGTTTTTCTTACTAAGTGAAAAGGTCTAAAATCAGCTACACACAAGAAACAAATTTCTACAACGCACAGATATAAAAATGCTACTTTTCTTTCAATTTAGTGATAATAAAGAAAGATTGCCACAATAACTTAGTGTATAAAATATTCTCATCAGACCAAGTCCTTCAAAGAACACTGAAGTACAGGAGCCATTAAAAAATCCGTTTAGGATGTATTTATATATTATTATTATTATTATTATTATTATTATTATTATTATTATTATTATTGTTTATGCTATGCTCCTCTAGGGAAGAAGAGAGGAAGATAATGTCTTTGACTTTGAAAGACCCTATATTAAAAGTAAGTATGCATTACAACTGGAAAAAAAATATATTTCCCAGATTAAGAGTAATTATTTGAGGCTTTTGCCTGCATATTTCTTTGGGGATTCCTTCAGAAATTTACGTAAGGTTAAAAAACTTGATTTTATTTAAAGACACAAGGAATGATAAACTTCAATGTTCCCAGACTGAGGAAAGAAAAATACAACAAAAATAGGAAACTTACAAGACTTCTCTCTAGGGATTCCAACTGATTATCTATTTCTTTCAGACGATTCAGTTGATCACGTTTTTCCTTATTGTCCCGCAGAACCTTTTCACCTGGAACTGTTTCTAGGCTTCTATTTGCATAAACAAGAGACTCCTGAGAAAAAAATTGATAGAAGTTAACCATGTAACTTTATATTGCCTCATAGACAAATGAGGATTCTTTTGATTTCTACTAAGAAAACAGTGAAATGCTTAGAATAATACATCAATGTCAAATTCTGCAAATGCATAGTTTTAATTATGTATATTTTCAAATACAATAGCTAAATATCAGGCAAAACATATTTCAATAAAAGAATTCTTACCCTTTGCATTTTAAAAGGAATTTCTTAGTCTCCAGATCTAATACTTGGATGCTTAATTTCTACTATAACAATAAAAGCACTCTGAGAATAAGGGTGACTGAATGACTGGTTCAAAGTTTGCTCCTATTAACCATACTGGGATCAAAATTAAGCCAGAAGGAAAAGGAAAAACAGAGCTGAAATAACAGCTTTCATTTACTAGGTATCATGGTAAATGAAGAATAATCTTGTCTCTGTATGTTGGAGTTAGTTGCCCAACCTGTATTAAAGAATTGGGTTACACATTCTCACATCCTTCAATAGTTTTGGACTAGATTCTGAAGTTTGTATCAGTCCCAAAAACATTCAGGTTTCAGTATTACATGTAATTCAGTTCATTGAGAATGTCAAGTATTGGCAAAACTGCAAAGTTATGCTGTAATCAGAAAAAAAACCAGAGCTTTCTCTTGCAAACCATAGATTTGATAGAAAAATCCAATAGTGGCAAAGGTAAAAAAGCCTAAACAAAAAAACTTCCCCCATCCTGATAATCAATTCAACCCAAAGGGACATGAGCAGCCATAGAATAAAAAAATACTCTATTCACTCTTACTTTCAGAAGCAGCTCAAGAAATTTTAATAGACATGCAAGGAAAATAATTCCAAGTAGCACAACTAATTGGAAAGAAAAACAACCTTCACAACTCAACATTCAACAGTAAATTCCTCAGCTACAATATACAAAAAACTGTATCTGTAAACAACTTTTTCTAAACATCAAGCAAATCTATGAGTTGACATTTAAATCAAAATATTAGTTGCTTGAAAATAAACTTATTTTAACACAGTAAAAAATTTTGAATATACATTTACAATCAGTAATAGTTGGCAGTACCACAATGACAGTAAATTTTCCTGTAATAGACAATCATATTTTCTGCTTCATTCTGTATTGCTTTCAAAATTATTCCTAATCATCTATTTGATATTTGACCACTCCGGAGTATTAAGCTGCTGCTTTCTCATAAGTAGTTCTTACAGCTTCACTTCTCTCATCCCTGAATAGTAACTGACAGAAACTCACACAATAGGAGTAAAGTCAAAGCTTTTACCCACTTAATAATTTTTTAACATTCTTCTCAAGATATCATGAAATAAATGTATAAAGTATTATATCAAGGAAAACATTTTATTGTCAATATTTCACATGCTTCAGAATACATTTTGTTTCAATTATACAGCACATGTACATAGTAAAAAAGTTCATTTAAGATTACTTCGTCTTTCATATTTTTAGATCTGTAGAAAATAAAACTGTTAAACATTTTACATAAGGGAAAATGCAAATACTAAGCAAGAGCCAAAGCTGTAACAAACATAATGCCAAAGAGAAATATGGAGTATTTGAAATATCTATAATTATTTGTTGCACTCCCTTTTCCCCAAATT
>VWZV01013562.1:87803-137448 GCA_013397155.1 Irena cyanogastra | reverse complement strand
TTTTCAGATTTCTTTTTTTTTCCAAGGGGGAAAAAAAAAAGCGTTCCAGGACCTTGAAAAAATTCAGAGGTTTGGAAAAGGTCAGATCAAACCAAAAAGAATTTCCAAAAATAGTCAGAATACTCAAGGAACCAGGCAAAGAGGTATGAGGTTTTCAGATAAAGAGAGAAATTAAATCAACCAAAGCAAAAAACTGTCTTAATATATCAAATAAAATCCTGAGGGTTAATTAAAGAAGGGTGTAGCACAATTAAGAGGCTTAAAATACAAATGCCACAGCTTCATGAGTTTTATGAAATGAATGATTATGGATAATTAATGACAAAGAAAACTGATTGGATTCAAAACTTAAGCTTTTCCTTGAATATTATTAAGAAATAGCCAACATTATGGAAGAAAAAAAACTTACCTCCTTTATGTATACTTGATTACTGCATTTCAATGAAGCTTTCAGGACATCTACCTATGTGAACCACAGTGGGAACAGAGGTTCAGTGTCAAGAGAACATAATCTCAACACAGATAATTAAAAAAAAAATCTTAGCATGAAGAAATAATGTGTTTGTTTGTTTTAATTCTCATCTACATTAATAAAAATGTCTAGTAATCTTAAAAGGTCTCCAAGAGTTGCTAGTACAAGATTATCTTATTGAACAGGAGGAAAAAGATGGTTTGTCCTTTAACATGCTTTCAGATGATAGCCCACAGACATTTTGTCACCCATTTCTCAATTCCGAGAGATTTCCCCATCTTGAGAAGCAGTCACCTTATTTTACATTATTATGACTAAAACCAAGAAGGTCATATACTGCCTGTAGTTCTGCTAATCTATATTGTTGGCTTCAGATAGTTTTGATATTTTCTAATATTGAAAAACCGCATATTGCGAAGAGTGAAGGGGCTTAGAGAAAAAGACTGAATCAATGATAAAGTTGTGGATTCCTTTAAAAAGTGTTAATTCTAGGACAATCAGTAACATTTGAGAAACAGAGGAACTATATGAGTAAAAAGAAATTAATTCAGGTTTTTCCATAAGTGGCAGGCATGGGATCCACTGACTTACACACTACAATAAAAGAAAGGAGACAGATTTATTTCCTTACTTTTATTGTTGTGTGTTAATGGACAAGCTGCTTCACTGGCTCAGTTCTCTCTCTGGTTGATTATATTCAGACTGGCATTCTTCAAGGACATGCATCAATTCTGTATTTGCACAATGCCACCCTGAAACCAGTCATGGGCTTTTAGAAGTGACTGAAATATAGATAGTAAGAAAAAAGGGAGACTTACATCTCAGCTGTAGTGGAGTGGGTTTAGTGTTCTGCAATGCTTGATTGCTTTATTATTAATTAACAAACAGCAGCACTATGTTTTTTCTTTCTTTTCTCCTCCTTGATATGAGTTGCAGCATGAAGGCAGCTCCTACCAAAACCACTTTTTAATTTCATGGTATAAATTGGGGTTTTTACGCTAGTTAGTAAAAAATAAACAAAGACTTTCTGAATGATTGAAATGGAATTTCTGAAGGAAAGAGCAACAAATAATTACACTTCTATATCACTAATTATTATTGGTAGCTTGAACAAAATTATGTTTCTGGCCTATAGAATTTTTAATCAGTAAAGTCACAGCATCATAATATGAACTCTTCAAACAGATTTATTTTTCAGATGACTGGTTCCTAATGCCATTTTGGCATTGCACAATTCTGCTATTGGTTATATTTGTCTCCCGCCTATAAATATACTGTTTACTTTTATTACAAATTATTATTTGCAGCATAATAATGAATAGAAACTATAGTCACGGGTTAAGGGTGCAATGCAGGAATTATCATAAAGGGAAGTTAGAGACTATCCCTGATGCAGATGTTACAATTTAAGAAAATCATATAACATTTAAATATATTACAAGCCCTTCTTTCTAGCCATGTTTACTGATTACAGTTCTTCCGTATATTTGTGAATGTCAGTGGAAAATAATCAAAGCAAGAAAGATGGGCTTGGGGCATTCTTACACTTAACAACAAAATAAAGAAATCACACCTGGGAGGCCTATAGTTAATGAAACAAACATGGTTTCATCATGGTTACCTTTAGACAGTCAAGGCCTTTAATTTAAAAGCCTGCATACCACAGGTTTTTTCTAAATGTGAGTGATTCAACATTAAAGGTGCATGTAATATTCTCATTTATGTCTACCATGTAGATGTAAACACAGAAAAACATCAGAGATTTGTATCAAAATCATCCTTCATGCTAAAGATTATTGGGATTTATAAGAGTCAGTCAAAGAGTTAAGTGTTGTTTGTGTCCCTTAATAATGTAGTTCAGCCAATTTTAGTTGCAACTAAAAACTCAAAGTTTCCCACCTGGAAATTCAAAGATTTTCTTCTATTCTACTGAAATAGAAAGTTACATATTAAGTACAGACCTCATTAAGTTATGAATGGGGAGATAAGTGTAACCAGAAACCATTGAGACAAATAAATAGGGAAATGAGATGGCTAGATAATAAATTTTGAGACGGTGAATGATGATAGGAAAACGGGAAGACTAGCTAATAAATTTTGAGATGATGAAAGACATTATGTCTTGGGATGACAAATATTTTGAATGCAAGACTTGTGTACTTAGACATTTATTGAAATTACAAGGACCCTTTTTTTTTTTTTGCCTCCATTCAGAACTGTTTGAGAAATGGAGACCCAACACCACATTAACATTAGGGTGAAGTGATGAGTGACAGATAGGTGGCAAGACATGGCCATGTTACCATGTTTTAATCTCATCTGATGAGCCTCTGGTTCATCTCACCGAAAGCTGGTACAAAGGCAAAAAAGATAACACAGATTGAAAGACTGAGGCTGATAATAAAAAAATATTCACTAAAAAGTTTCAACTAAAGGCCCCGTGTGTGAATAAGAAATTCCCTCAAAACTTTGGAGATTAGGAGACTTAAGTTCTGTACAAGCCTTGAGAGTGAATGTGTTTCGTCACTCACAGAGACAATGCACTGGCCAAGCTGAATACTGTTTCAATCCAATCCTCTTATCTCTGTGTTTCTGTGGCCTGAGGCTGTGTGGGGTGAATGAGTGGAGCAGAAGAAAGTTGGATGGGGCACAAACAAACTCTTAGTGAGAAGTGCTAGTAAGGAGATGGAAATGGGTGCACTGCTATGCTCAACATGAAGGAATACCACAAAGGCTTCAATTCTCAAAACCTGTGGCACAGACCGCTCACCAGGTGGAAAAGCCAGCACTTGCAGCAGTGCAGTGGATGCTATAAATACAGATTGCAAACTCAGAAACCTTTCTGAAGAGCCTCATCAGAAAGGGAAGCAAATGCTGCCAGCCATTCCCATACAAATGACTGTACCTGGCTGGGCTACAGTATACTAAACAACTGCAGAAAGCAACAAATCACCAGTCTGTTTGTGACAGGTCATCCCAGCTAAATCAAGTTGTCATTTATTTTTGACTTGCTCTTGCCCCAGGATCAGTAGCTGTTTCTTTCAGGTTGAGACTGGAGCAATTTGAAAGTGCAAAAGCCTATTAGAAAAAATGGCATGAAGGGTTAGTTATAGCAGTGGCGGTTGCACTTTGTCATCTGTAGTTAACCCTTTTGCCCCAGGGCTTCAGAGACTTTCTGTATGGTTCACAGGTCATTCAGAAGCTTTGCTGCAAGTAAGCATTTAAAGGTGAAACCTGGGAGCATAGCTGTCATAAAGGCATAGGGGGAGGTGGCTGTGTGTGTGGCAGAGGAGAGTTCTTAATCCAGATAATATTTTAAATGGAAACGAGCTCCCTGGGGGTGCAGAAGTAAATGTGCCTCTTGTGTTTGGTAGTGAAAAATACCAACCACTTAGGGAAAGTAGACACTTTCAAGCAGTGCTTCAGTTGTTTCAGTTGGAATTTCTGAATCTCTGCTGCCTTTTGTGGACTTATACAAACCAGAGACCTCTGCTGAATCCTGAGCTCAGTTGTATCAGGGTCTATGACCAAAAAAATATAGATAAAGCAATGCAGAAGTTATTTGCATGAAGTTCTCCCCGTTTCTTCATAAATAAGAATAGGCAAGAGGAAGAGAAATGGATTGTTCTATAAGGAAACTAAACTCTTCTGTGGAGAGGATGTTTAGATTAGATATTAGGAAGAAATTCTTTTCTGTGAGGGTGGTGAGGCACTGCCCAGAGAATCAGTACATGCCCCATTCCTGGAAGGAATGGCTCCATGCCAGGTTGGATGGGGTTCTCAACAACCTGGTCTAGTGAAAAGTGCCCCTGCCCACAGCAGAAGGTTTGGAACTTCAAGGTCCTTTCCAGCCCAAAAGGTTCTGGGATTCTATGATCCTATGGTCCAGACTCATATCCAGAAAAGCATTATCTTGACCTCTGTGCATGGAGCCAAGTATTTAAGGGAAAGGTTACCAAAACTCTGGCCGCACTGTTTTGATTTAAACTTGGGTATCTGTAGAAGACATTGTTGATCTGCTGCATTTCCTGTTTGTTTACTGCTTTTTTAAATGGCTCACTTTACAGATTCAGCTTACACCAATGGCAATCTTAGGAGAAAGATTTCCATCATTTTCCCATTACTGCACTAAAAGATGTCCAGTCTGACATACTGGCTATGGAGGTGGTTGAAATTGCAGGCTTTAAGAAGGAATGAGGTGTTTTCTGTATGTGACTTTTTAGCCACTGGGCTGGCATATATATGGAGCTGTAATACCAGCTTCCCCCCTCCAAAAAAAAAAAAAAAAAAAAAAAACAAAAACAAAAACAAAAAAAAAAAACCAAAAAAAACCAAAAAACACACACACAAAAAAAAGAAAAAAAAAAGAAAAAAAAAAAGAAAAAAGGAGACTTCCACAAATTTGTGCATTTGCACAAAAATCTAGTCTTGTCAATATATGTGTATTTGTGATGCATGGTAAGACTGAAAAAACAGTTTCAACTAACACACTAGTTATTTATTCAGATATTTCTGCAAAAACACTTGTTGGAAGGGCTTACCTTAACAGTGTTAATACTTTATTCTCAGCTAAGGGATGCTGCCATTCCAAAAGACTGCATGGCAGTAATCACTAACAGTGTCAGAATAATTACAAATTTGCCTATGATCAGTTTTGTAAGGTTTTCTGCCTTTTTTTTTTTTTTCTTCAGGATTCTTTGCTACACATAAGCATGTACAGTTCTGCCCCTTACTCTGCCAGTCTCAGATATTGGTAATGTCTTGAATATCCTAGTCTGACTAAAGAATTTCCTTTCCTCCTTTCTGTTTCCAAGAGATCATGAATACCTATACTGAGGCAGTCCAAGTGTCTAAACAGTTCCCCTTATGGCCTCAGTTCAAATTTACTATAGCTTTTCTCATACCTTTCTACATGGTATGTAAGGAATTCTTAAATTCCTTAGGCATCTTAAGTTTATGTTCAAAATAAAACGAGGCTGACAGATTTGAACTCATCTCTGATATTGTGAGGAAGCAATTGTAGATAGAAGAGAACCTCTGACAATTCAGAACAAAGATATTTTTTGTTGCAAGCTTGGTAATGGTGTGAGCTCAACCTTAGTCTCTGCTGAATTGCTAAAATGTGAAAGGCAACTTACCTAAATGGGCAGTGAATGAGGGGAGCTGGATGTACCATGCAAGCAAAGTGAAAACTATCAATCACCATCTATTACTTCACTCTTGGTATTTGAGCAGTGTTTCAGATGTTCTGGAGAGATTAGCTCAGAGTAAGTAAATGCCAAATGGAAACTGTCTACACATATCCATCCAGTGTGTCAGCCAAGCTAATCACAGTGTGCTTTATAGACTGACCACTTTGGTCCCAGCTCTATCAGGGATAAATTTAGCAAGGTAGATGAATCTGACTTGTCTCAGTAGAAAGTTCCATATCCTTCAAGTAAGTCATCATGCAGATAAGGAATGAAGATATCTGACTTGGAGATTTGACCTTCTAAATAGGCAAAGTAAATTAGAAGCTACAAAGATTTCCTGCAATCATTCCCTGGATTATGTCTTGATTTCTAATACTTCATGGATCACAAGTTGAGAAGAACTGAGCTAGCTTAACATGAAAGCTGTCATCTAAAGCAAAACATAAGCCATGAGCCCACTCTCTGAATTTCACACATGATTAGAGGGGATATCCTCAGGCCTCAAAGTCAATTCTCAGTCATTTTACAGAATCCCTTTAGTAAACAGTTCCTCATTCCTCATATTAATTTGTAGCTTTGAAGAATATTTTGCTTGAGAAAATGGGACCTCCCTTCTGGATAAATCAGTACAAATTCCAGTTCAACACAACAGGTTCTCTCTCCACCCAGTTCCAAAGAACTAAAATGATACCTGATTGCTCTGAGCTCTTTCAAAGCAATGGTCCTTTGGATCTCTCCAAACAGAGGAGTGGTCGGCCACTGTAATCATCTAAACACAACACAGAGGCAACATGAAAACAACGAGCTTTTCTTATCCTGAATATGGTGAAATAGGCAGAGGGTGTCATAAAAGGTTAAAGGCAAATGTCACTTCCTAGGGTGTGTTTTCTCATGCTGAAGAAAAACCACTACAAGTAATCACAGTGGCAAACCTTAGGAGGGAAAATGTCAGTTACTCAGCAGTATCCCCAGGAGTACAGGAGAAACCTTCCTTGCTCAGGTGAGATTCACTACTCATTCTGAAACAGAAAACAACAGCAGTAGAAGAGAGACCATCAATTGAAGCAGATATAACAAAAATAATCCTGAAGGCAGAGAGCAAAAACAATGCTGGTGTAACCTAAGACCTGAAAGGATACCAGGGACAGAAGAGTTGTAACATTACAGCAGAAAGTGGCAAAGCGTAGGCAGAATCCATACGAGCAGAAGAATGACACAATTTTACAGGAGTAAGAAAAGCTGAAGTGAGATAGATTTAGCTGTAAGTACCCAAAAGAAAGGGAAAAAAAAGTCATTAAATACAGCAAGATACAGCCATTAAAAAGAGGCATGTTTTCTTCCTCAGAAAGATGTTTTGAGGTGTAGAAGATGCAGGAACTGTCACAGAAGAAGAGAAGAAAAAAAAACAGGCAGTGAAAAAGCAGGACCACACCTGCACAGTCAATCACTTCAGGGAATTGTTCACGTTCTTCTTTTTCTCCAAATAATCATAACAATCACACTCATGATGTGAAGCATGAGCTCATAATTACTACCCAGCAACTCTTATATAAGGAACATGCGACATCTAGGAGAACCCCCAAGCTGTATTTTAGCAACCAATGCACTTAGGTCTTCTAGCCTTCATCAAATTCCATTTGCAAATGATTCTGACATCAGTTCCTTTAAAAGAGAGGGAAGTTGAAGAATGAGAAACTGATTCAAGGTTGGAAGTTTTAGAGTAAAGACAAGGAAAGATAGATAGTTCATCTAAGTCCAAGATCTACAGAATTTATATACACCTCATAAGAGAATCAGCAGAGAGTGCAATACAAAGATGAAAAAGTGTGATCTTTAAAATATGACTATACCTCTTTCCCGCTCCCACGTTGCAGCATGATTTGTATCCATGCTGCAACACATAGACAATAGATAAAAATGCAGTGGCATACAGGATGTGAGCATGGTTCTAGGTGAGTTCGAGACAGAATTTATTTATTATTTAATCAGTGACACATATGAATACGTGAAAAGATAATCTTATCCCTGATAAGAAAAACATAATTTTTAAAAAACTGACTAAAAATTAACTAAGTGTAACTGAAATTATTTTTTAAGATACATTCTGATACATTAACTTACATCCAGAAAAGAAAACTGTTTAAACCATCTTCCCCAGCTTTGTATTTTTGTTTTGTTTTGGTTTTTGTTTCTTTGTTTGGATTTTTTGCTTAGAAATCAGCATATAATGCTTTAGCCATTATGTATTTTTCACAATCTGGGATTTTAGGCTCATGCTTCTGTGTTTGGAATTCATCCTTTTTTATGGATGACTTTATTCATGACAAACTGATATTTTCAGAAAACAGTGTTTTAAAGTTGACAATTCTCTGAGCCTTTTAACTGACAAATTTCAGTACTCTATGAATAAAGCTAAATAACTTCTTTTTATTTATATTTATAGGTAAGAATATCAGAATATTTGTTTTTTTGTGTGAAGCTATTCTGGAAAAACAAATACTTTGTGACCACATTTCCAAATTTAAGCAATGCAAATGACTAAACAAGATTGTTTTCAAACTGATAGAACGCAAGCAAAGACCTCCAATGCAAAATTAACCATCTAAAATAGCTGGGATATTTTTTAGCCTGTTCCTCTGAGGTGGAAAACGCTGTTTTTTACAAATCAAAACTTACTATGAAAACATATGACTTTAGCAGAACTTCAGGCTGGGGCAGGATTGGATCTGCAAGAGTGAGTGACAGCTCCCCACACACATGATTCAGTGCATCACCTTTCTTGGAGCTGATAAAATCCATCTCAAGTCCCTACTCTGTCATGTCACAGAATCATAGAATAAGCTGATTTGGAAGAGACCCACAAGGGTCATCGAGCCCAGCTTCTGGCCCTGCAAAGGACCCCTCAAGAGTCACACCCTGTGCCTGTGAGCATTGTCCAAATGCCCCTCTGCTTGGCTTTGTGCAGTGACCATTGCCCTGAGAGAGCTGTTCCAGTGCCCACCCACCCTCTAGGTGAATAACTTTTTCCTGATACCCGACCTAAACCTGTCATAACACAACTTCAGTCCATCCTCTCAGGTCCTGTCATGGGGCACCACAGAGGAGAGATCAGCGCCTGCCTGTCCTCTGCCTCTCACAAGGGAGTTGTAGCTGCAATGTGGTTTCCCCTCAGTCTCCTCTTCTCCAGGTTGAACAGGCCAAGTGCCCTCAGAGCTCCTCAAGGCTCTTCACCATCTTCTTTTCCTCCTTTGAAAGCTTTCTAATAGTTTAATATATTTCCTATATTGCAGTAAGCAAAACTGCACAAAATATTCAAGGTGATGTTGTACCAGTGTAGAGAATATAGCTCCCTTTTCTCTGAGGCAGACACACTACTTTATATAGAGTCTCTTTGCCACAATAACTTAAAATATATATTCAGAAGTCTCAGAGGATCAGAGCTAGAGCTAGGACTTGAATATCTTTCTTTCAGACAGTAAGCTGTGTAAGCCACTGCCAAACTATGGCTTGCAAGAGGTAGGCATCCAGTGTGTGCTAGTCCCCTTGGCTCACTCTGGCATCACCTGCAGCACAGGTGAGAACCTCTAAGGGTTCAGCAATGCTGCCTAAAAAAGCTGACTGAAAGTGCTTGCCTACCTATCATTTAGCTATTGATAGGTGAGATTAGTTTCATCCTTGGTTTCCTATACTCTGAAGAAAGTGACGCCAAATTCTTGTTGGAGTTTCCGAATACTGTGGGTTTTTCTTCTTCATCTTCCTCTTGTCACGTATCACCTCATTTTCCAGCAGCAGTGAATGCACAGAAAGGCTCAGCACACCAGAAAGTGCAACTTGGTGCCTCTTGCTCTTCAGCACCCATCATATTGCTCTATGAGATGTAAATATGTGACCTTATTTTGAAAAGAAAATCCTTCCTAGCTGCTTTTCAGCTCCATCACTTATGCATTATAGACTTTCTACTCAATTGCAGCATAATCTCATAGGAATTTATTATGCATCCTGTATATAAAACAGTATGTACCCTCTACAGAGAACATCAAAAGGTAGTTAATAGAGATGTTAAATTATTATTGGTTGAAAGCAGCTGATGCCCTAGAGTAATCAGATTCTCTCTTTCTCTCTCTCGCTTCATATACTATATATAATATATACAATTAATAGTGCACATATATCAGTCGCTGAATAGATCTCTATAAAGTCTGCTCGAATGTTAGAGGAACTGATGTATTAAACGTGTGGAACCAGGCAAAGGTGTCACAATAAGGCACATTACAAATACCAGCAAAATGTTGATGGATATGGCAAAGGAGAAGCTGCGAGTCCCGAGGAAAATAATAATAAAAAGAAGCTTTGTGTTATTTCCTGCTCTCACCATTTGTTTGTAGGGGAAGACAGTCAAGGTGCTGCTGACTAGAGTGAATAGCTGCACTGGTATTTATTAATGGTCAGGAGGAAATCTTAAATGCTTACACTGAGCTAATTACTTATTGCTAAAGATCAGGAAAAAGTGCAATTTGGAGCTTACTACACAATGATTAGATTAATTGAGATGAGATTGAATTAGAATTGCAGTCTCTGGGATAAGGCTCTGAAATGGGAACCAGAAAATTTCTTCAATGCTATGGGTATATTATGAACTGTTGCCTAAGTGCATCCATCCCAGTTGATGATGTCCTATGCAGAGTCTAATTTCTCCTTTCAGAGAGTTGACTCTTTCCATGTGTTTTCTCAAAACATACCAACATCTCAAACAAGGCTAGAAACTTAAAATAGTGCTTATATTAGTAGTAAGTATCACTGCTAATAGTTAGAGCAATTGGTGAGATCTAAATACTAAATACAGATTTATAAGTTTTTCGTTAATAGGTAATTTAAAATTTCAGAATAAAATTAGGTTAATTGAAAATTTAATATGTAGGACAGTGAAAAAGAAGACAATGATTTGACTAAATGACTTAAATGATGTTAGAGATTTTCAGACTTAATGACTTGTGATTCAACAATAGCATATTAAATACTTATATTCCAGTACATGCTTAAGGTGGAGAAAATACTGCAACCCACTGAAACTCGGGTATCTGACTCCTCTAGTTGTACACTGGTCTATAGCATGATGTACATTTGTCTGGGGTTTTGCACTGCTCCCTTCTAAATTATCTGGGTCTATCACACTGTACAAATCATATTGCCATCATGAAGAAACACCCAAGCAAGATCAAAACCAAAAAACATTTCCTACCTGTTTCACTCACTAATTCCAGAAGGGAACTCAAAGAGCAAGCTTGGACTCAAGTGGTATATTCGTGTTAACAAGGCCTGCTATGGGATTCTGTGATAAATGACCAGACACCGTGTTCTACACTGAGACTTGAAGTGGAGAAGGTGTGCTTGAAGGCTGTCGTCTTACCTGACAAAGTGAGCAGATCTCTGAAAGGCCCTCCTTTTTCACAACTCTGAATGTGATGTGGACTGTACTGTGAAGACCTGGCAGAGCTTGCAACAAGAACATGTTTTTCAAAATATCCAGGGGAAATTCCAAATCTGCAAAAGCTCTGGTAACAGGCCTGCACGTGAAAAGAGGGTGAATAACTGGGGAAAATTATCCTTCCCTGTTTTACCCATAGGTTGGGTATGATTATTAATGGACTCTCAGAGGTAAGTGCAGGAGAGCAGCACTGAATACACACGTCATATGATGCTCATTGCATTTGGTTTTATCATGTCATAAGCTGATATTCCAACAAAGAAATCCTGATCCTTCTTCCTGTTCTGAGAAAGGTCTTCTCAGGAGCACATGTTGCACATATGAAAGTATATCCAGGGTTGGGTACCTCACCCACATGAACAGAGGAAACAGCACTGTGACCAGTGGTTCTGTACCTAACACAGCCAATGCTTAGATCAAATTTTCTGCTGCTCTGGGCAGATCAGTTGTTATCTCAAACTTTTTTGCCCCACATGGGGCGTCAGTGTAGGCTGTCATGGTTTAGGAATGGTGTTTTCCAATTTAATACTCCAACTAGAACATGCTGCCACTCACTCCCTCTCCCCCTCCAAATGGATGCAGAAAAGACAAAGATTGTGGGCAGACATAAGAAGAATTAACTGGAAACAGCAATGAGATAAGAAAACCAACAGAAGCAATATTAATAACAAATGGTGTCATACAAAGAAGCGATTTACACAGAAAGGCAATAACAATCAGCAAATGCCAATTGGCTCTTCCCCAATTCCTCCTGAGTGGAGGGAACTCCACTCTCCTTGGAAGTGAGAATACCATTCCCACTCCCCCTCCTCTGGCAATGACATGTGGAGGTATCAAATAACACTGGTGTCCTGGCCATGTCCCCTTCTGGCTATTGCAAAAGGTTAATCCTGTTCTGGCAGAAACCAGGATATCAAAGCACAAATTTAATACTAGAAAATGAGCTGACAACACCCCGAAATACACTAGATGCCTGTTCTTCATAAGAAAGTCCAGCAACAAAAGTTTGGCTTTGATTTGTAGTGAATGACCCAGGTGAAACCACATTAATAATCCATGTTGAAGAGTGATAAAAGGTGGATTGATCTCATCTAGCTTGAGACTTACAATGCAGATATTTACATTTTCTTTCTGCGAGGAAAGAAATAGGCATGAAATGGAACACATTTACTAAAAGCTTATCTTCAGGTACTAACAGAGTCAGTGAGGTTAAACAACAAACTCAGCTGCAGATGTCTACCTTGCAAACCTCTGAACAAATCCTGTGTGCTGTATCAAATGGGACTATGTTCAAATGCCTTTGTCCAATAACAACTGAATTCTGTTTCACTGTTTCCACCTACCTTCATTTTGTGGGATATTAATCTAAAAGACAAAACAAAAACAACTCTTGAAGACCTGAGAATTGCTAAAAATTTTGAGTTGTATTAGAGTTCTGTTTGTTGTGTTTTTCTCTTGTATATGTAACATATGTTTGGTGTCTTTAAACACAATTACTTTTGTATAATAAAAGTGTTGATTTGATGATGTAACATTTTCTGCAAGTGTGTTTAAGACAGTTTATGTTTTCATAAGTTGCAATGAAACTCAATTATGTATGTGTAATAAGGCTCTTGATTGTTACACATCTACTTTTCTGTATAATGAAGCCAGCAATTAGAATTTGGTTGCTCTATGGCATAGGAAAACACACTTGTTTTCTAGACAAAAGATCTTAATGAGCATCTTTAAAAAAATAAAAAAGTGTTCCAAAAAAAAAAAGGTCAATAACTCAAACATGTAATCAGATTTCTTAACAAAAAGGATTTGCTTCCTGAAAATATAATAACTTCAATGGGCAAACAGTTGAGATTACATAAAT
Source organism: Irena cyanogastra (assembly GCA_013397155.1). Taxonomy (NCBI): domain Eukaryota; kingdom Metazoa; phylum Chordata; class Aves; order Passeriformes; family Irenidae; genus Irena; species Irena cyanogastra. The sequence continues at coordinate 124,438 of VWZV01013562.1, read as the reverse complement.
AAACTCATTCCTATGATTAGAGAAATTAATGAGAAAGTATTTCACCAATAAAGTTGTTGCCTAAAGGCAACATTGTTGACTTACATATTGCCTTGAGTGCAGGTAAATGCACACAGGTTGTATAGTAGTAAGCCCTAATCACACTTACTAACATCAGTCTTCTTCTTTGGGCAAGAAGTGTGCTTCCAAAACAGATTTCCCAATTGTCTTTATTTACCGTGCATTGGTTTGGATTCTGTGGCAGTCTTGGAGCATTGCAACTATTCCTTTTAGGTTAAATTGGACCAGAGGCTATTCCAGGAGATCATCAGAGACATCATTCCTGCAGTCTGTGAGTGCAGACTGTAACTGACCCAAAGCAAACACCCTTGAAGTGTCTGTGCTGAGGCCATCAAGTTCTAAACACCATCTGCTTTGCTTCACACAGATTTCTCTTGTTCACCTTATTAGACATTATAGATAAAGATAAAATCTCATCAAGGAGCTGATTTACGATTTCCTAGTAACTCTCCACAGTGGATATTTATTCTGAACTCTCAACCTTTTAGTATAGGGCTATGGAGTCAAACTGAGTCCAAACCAACCTGTTGGAACCACAGCTTTGTGGTACCATATGGATTCCCCTTGACTATTTATTGATGCTGTAGAGGCACAAACAACAAAATCTGCGCAAGTTTCAATCAATTTTGGTGACTGGCATAGAGTCAGTAAGGCTGGGAAAAGAGACTTGTCCTCTTGGAGTGCAGTGGGTGAGACAACAGAAGAGGTAGGACCCACTGAATGCCATTATAGTTATTTCAATCTGATAAACAATCACTAATCCAATTGTCTTAAAGTTTTGTGTAGTCTAGTAGAGAAATAAACAATTTTAGAGTATGAGGTGGACTGTGAACAAACAGTTTCTATTTCTTTCCATTGACTGCAAGGGATCATTGGTGACCAGCACAGATGGAAATCTCATATTTAATCCCCATGAATGATGTCCAAATTGCCTGGTGATTAGCAAAGCAGAAAAAAAAATGAGGATTTTCACCTTCTGGTGAAAGAAAGAGAATCCTAAATTGAGAAGTCAGACAGGTAAGTGTCCACTTGAATAACTGAAGACTGAAAGAGTCTGGTGGCAAATCTTGTTTTGACTTGAAAGGAACTCATATTTTACTATTAAAATTAACACAGAAAGAATGAGTAAAATGTTGTCAGTACACATTGTTGTGGCATCACAATCACACACTGCAATCACTGTGAATTCAAATTAACCTACAACAGAGTCTCAAAGGTTTTTACACACTCATTTGCATCCATAAAGCCAGGTGGAATACCTGTGTAAAATCTACTTTAAAATGTTTTTGTTCCTTAAAAAAACCCCCAAAACTAAAAACAAAAATAGGAAAGAAAGAAATAAAAGAAAACCCTGAAAACATAAGGGGTTTTCTTAGATTGCTCTGATATCCATACTTTTCAGAGATTAAAAAAATGTAATCACTGTATTGTAAACATATTTCACTACAGCTTAATTTGTCTTTGAAAACCAGGTTTTTTAGAGCTTAATAAAAACACCAACACCAAATATACTCTAGCTTAGGGTTGTCTTTGGGGCTTTTATGATTCTGTGAAATGCAAATTACTTCCAAATCCTGAATTAACTGATTTAAAATAATTTCTCCTATTTTTAAGTAGTTTTATAATTGTGCTTGCGTTTAGTTATGGTCCAAGAGGAGCACGATTTCTAATTATAATATTTTTCTTAAAAACATTGCTGAAACAATTATTTTTCTATAAAGGCCAATTGCTTTGATATTGTCTTTTTTTCCTTTTTCCAAATCACACTACACTGCCTGACGTACCCATCCAGGGTGGGCATGTGGCATCACATTCTGTCTCCTTTGTGCTTGATAAGAGATCAAAAACAACACAAAGGAAACCCTCAAGCCTGGAAATTGTGTATGTATCCATTGTTACTTTTCAGGTTTTATGAACATTCAGGTGGGGTTACACTGAGCACCACACTGATACTAGTAAAGCATGGAGGTGGAGGTGAGGCCGAACGTGTGGAAGGTGAGGGTTTTTTTCACCCTGCATTGCCAAAAATTTGTGGCAGCATAAGGCAGACCTCAGGAAACTCCACAAAACAAGATGTTACTGTGCCACAGGCAGGTAGCCCAACATAGCTTAGGCTGGCTAGGTTGGGGAAGCAAAGATGTGAATCTTACGGATCTTGTGTGCCAAAACCACACTCCAGGGCCAGGGTGGGTGCCTGGGGTATTATTACTTGAACTGACCAAATAAAACTGATCATGTCTGCATGTGTGTAGCAACTGACCCACCATATGGCAGTGTCATCACAGCCTTAAACAGGTGTTTGGGCTTGAGTAAATTTGATTTGGGTCCAATCCAAAAGATATTTTGGAAGCATAAACATGTGTTAAACTGCTTAATCCCTTTACACACATCCGCACACATGAAGAACACGGATTTCTTTGCTGTGGCTTTTTCATGATAAGCACAAAACGTGTTCTGGGTTTAAGTACAGTGTGTGTCTATCCTTTCACAAATAAATGCAAGAAACATATTTTAGATGTTGTTGGTTTGTTTCTCTTGGTTCATCTTCTTTTTTTTTTTTTTTTTTTTTCTTGCCATCTGGGTTTCCACAATTAGAGATAGGATTCATCTCAACTAACCTTCACTGTCTGAAAGGTGAATGGCCTAAAATAATCACCTAGGGTCTCTCTGCAGTCAGCAGAGAAAAACAGACAACTCCAAGTAGTGATTTGTCCCAGCTTAAGCCAGATGTCTGACACAGACAGGACAAATCAGTCTCTGAGGTGCCCATTTCTCTTCACTGAATATAAAAAGGGTCCAGTTATCTGCCTTAGACCAAGTATGTAATTTTTGGACAATAACAGTAAGTGAAATAAATCCGGTCCTTAGTATCTTGTGATGTATATCATTCTTTGCACACCAGAGTAAAGTGCTTATGGGAAAGGACTTCTTGTATAGGGACTGTCCTAAAAACATTTAATAATAGGGAAATGGAACAGACAATGCAGAGATTTAGAATTAAATGGCAAGTTTAATTGTCAATTACTGCAAGACTGTTTGTTTGACTCAGCAATACAATTACACAGCTATAGATTATTATGATTAAATACTTTACACCTGGAAACATAAATGTATTTTGCCATCAAAAACGAATTTCGTTTTCCATTTCCATGCACTTGGCCAATTATATATATAATGAAAGTAACATACAGCATAAATTTTGCATTCAGATTCTCATTAAAGAAACATCTTAACAAGATATTTTAAAGAAATTGCATACATACTTTGTAAAAGTAATATTTTCAAATAACAGTTTGAAGTGAAGTCACATGAAAAAATAAAGTAATTACACTTTTTCATAGTGGAACAGACATGGTCAAATAAGACTTTATATGAAAAATGATTCCCTTTAAAAATTACTCTGTATTTCTGAGAAACATCTTCTGAAGTACTGTGATAATAAATTACTCTTCAGAGCAGTGTCTGATTTAAAACAGGCTTTCTAAATGTACAATACATGAATGCAGAAGGCATTAAAATTACACAACTTACACTAAGAGAATATTACTAAGTCACAAACAAGTACTCAAAAACTAGCACTTTTTTTTTTTAATTTGAAAGAGCTTAACATAACCTAAGTAATTTTCTAATAAAAAGTGCTTAGTCCTGAATCAATGGCAGAGCTTGTATCTGTTATATCAATATATAACCTGATCCATCAGATAATAAACAAGACAGTTAACATTCAAAATGTTCATCACATCTTCTCTTAATACAAGTATTTTTCACTTATAATAAGAAGGAGTTAGAGTGTATATAGGGGAAGAGTAGGTGGAAGAAGAGGCTGAAAGGAAAGATAATGAGTTTGTATTCCTTTCAAGAAATTTCATTGAAACATTAACTCTGACCCTTTCCTTCTAAAGTGTCTGTCATGGAGGAGTTTTTGTATTGATTTAAAATAAAAAAAGCATGGGTCTACTACACCAATTTATGTATCTACATGATCTGAATGTGTTTCTGCCCAGTGAATGTAAGGGAGTCCTGAACTGGCCACCTCATATATAAACCTTTGTATTTTGAGAGATGAATTGCACTCTCTCTCCTGGCACTAATGATATTCTGACGGTTCGTTAATGGTAACAAAGGGCTAAGTCACTGCAGTGAGCTGAGGGCTATAAAAGTCTGCCAATGCTCCCAGTGCTGAGAGCCAGTCAGAAGAAGGTTTACAAAGTCTCCCCACCACACAGACATGTATGATTGTCCATTCGCAACTAACTACCTCAAATAAGACACCAGATGCCTTGAACAGCTATCAGCAGCAGCTTCCTTTCTGTGAGGTATAAAAATGAAATGAACAGCTGGGATAAGTTTCTGTTTAATGAAACATTTTACACTTTTTTAAGTATCCTTCCCCAATTGTACGCATAAAATTTCCCTCCTATCTCATCTAGAAAATGGGAAAATTCTTCCCAATCCTAAACATCCCTTGTGTGACACTTCAGAAATTAAATAATGATACCCTCCAATAAGTAAGTGAATGGATAAACAAATTTCCAAATCTTATTATAACAAGCGGTTGCACCATTAAGTAAAGTCCAAATGCTCCCTAAGGAATAATTTCAGGTAAAACTGTGTAGTATCATATATATTTTACCTTTTCATCCATTACCCAACATTATAGAGAAGCTCTTCTGTTTCTTAATGCCGTGATTTTCAGGGCATGATAAAGTGGTGAAATGTGTGCGTCCACATTTTGTGGGATTTTTAATTTGAGATGTCTGCATGCTTGTGTCCGAATCAGTGTCAGGTTCTGTCCCTGCCGAGCATGCAGGCATGTGCTTCAGAACCATTGGCTTCAATAAGAACTGAGCTCTTATTGAAGTAGGAGGCTCTGAAGCACACACCCGTGTGTTTGGTGAATCAATGACTTATGGGCACCCAGCCCTGCCCCAGAGGTGCTGGATATTTCACCTCCTATGAATCCTAGTGGGAGCAGAATGGTAATCTACCATGGAAAGCACAAAAATGTTGAAGAGATGTTTTACTTTTCAGAGCCCTGTTAAACTCCTGTGAATCATAATCTCTGTCACCTTCTGAAACTATGGTTCCTTCAGACATCTGCCAGTTTGTGGCAGCTGAATTTAAACTGCCCATGCATTTTCCTCATGGCCCCATGACCTGTAAAATATGACAGGTGATGGAACCATCAAGAACACAAACCCTCAGGAGACATCCTGCATGCTTGTGTGCATACAGGCATTTTTTGCCTCTGTGTGTGTGTGTGTGTGTGTGTGTGTGAGAGAGAGAGAGAGAGAGAGGGAGAGAGCACATTTTTATGTATGCCCTTTTTTCAGTGTTCTCTAGTACCTTCCTTCTTGGGCTTTTTAAATAAGTATCTGATTTTCAAGTGCACTGAATTTATTGAAAAGAATTGCTAAAGAAGAAAGCTGGAAAAATAATGCTCAGAACACTAACAGCAGAAATTACCTCGTCTCGCTTAAGGATATAATGGCCACAGGGAGAAATCTTCAATAATTATTTCAGACTAATATTAGCGTTTAAAAGTTAGTATTTTAATGGAAATGTTTGATCTTGATGAAGCACAGAAATTGGCTGTGTCTTTTAAGTTTCCTTGCTCACACACCTCACATACAGACCGTAGACAGGCAGCATAATCCTCTCTGGGCCTTCAGGTACAAAACAAATCATTACAGTTTTCCCATGTATGCCAGGGTTAAGCAAACACCTGTAATGCTCAGTAACTCCAGCTCCCCCGTACACTGTATTAGTGGCAGCTTTCCTTAAGGATTTGACTAAGCATATGTCTACCCAGCAAAATGGAGACACAATTTCAGAACAGATTGCCTTTAGCCTGCTTGATACGGGTAAGGATAATAGCAATCGCATGTTGACACAGGCTAGGAAAACTTATATGCACCCAGCAAAGGCCCTGGGTAAACATCCAGGCTCCCAGTCCTCACAAATGGACAGGCTGTCAATCAGCAAGGACTGACAGCTCAAAATTGACACAGGTTAGGGGAAGGAGGTCTAGGAATCTGTGGCTACAGAGCTACAGAAGTTTGTGATCAAGTCAGGATGGTGTGATTCAGCAGCTTTGATGCTGACTTCCCCTTGTTTCTCACTTCAGCCATTTGGTCTCTTTGTATCTCCTTTTTCTTTCATCTAATCTTTTTGGTGGATTGCAGACTGTGCAGGGCAGTGGCTGCCTCTTTTGTTGCAGTCATATTCCCTTTGCAACAATCATTAATAGGTCAGATTTAACTTAAAAATTAACATTAAAATCTGACATATTTATTGACAATGAAGTCTATAGGCCTTTTTTTGCTACACAAGGCCTAATACCATGTTATCTGTTTGCATGATTTTCTCTTCTTTGTGATATCCAATGACCTTCAAGTCATCCAGGTATACTATCCTACAACAGGTCTGATTAGAGGCTAAAAATCATCAGCAAGTCCTGCCTGGAATGTCTCTTCTCACATTCAAACCAATATAAAACTTTTTTTTCATTTCCAGGAATGATCACTTCCCTTGCCTTTTTCTTTGTATTTAGATCTTTCCCCTTATAACTTTTAGCCCCTGTAGGCAATTTTGACACCTACTCCAAACTACAAGACTGGCAGAAAACATTTGACCATGAAGGACTATTCCTTATCACTGGTGGAAGGTTTTTCCATTGAATTTTGCAGATCCAAAGGTTTTTCCACTTTTTTTTCTTTTTCCCCCCTGAGCAGAAAATTATTTGGGGAAAGGTGTAAAAAAAAGACTACTAAACAAATAAGAACTAAACTGCAATCACATGCTTACCTATTGGAGTAGGATCCTTATGGGGTACTGTTCATCAGAGTACAAAGAAACTAGTATTCTATAAAGAAAGAATCACAAGACAATTGTTGTACCAGGTATTTACTTTAAAATAATAGATTCAGCTCCAGTGACTTTATTAAAGCAATTATCATTTGCATCTCCTAAAGGTCTTCCCTCTGGGGACACTGCCCGATTTATTATCAAATGGTGTCTTCCAGTCTGCCTCTCAGTTTTCTGGGCAGCAAAGATCATCCCGCACAGTTTATCTCTTTTTTATTTACCTTGGTTCTGATAGTGTTGCCTAATTTAATGATGGAGTTGTTAAATTTTCCTGATTGGGCTGTATCTTCCCCTGATTTAGTGACGCCCTTCTTGAGTGCAGTTGTTGCACACTTTGATGATTGAGATGCATAATTTAATTTAATAAATGGGGAGAGTTTACTATCATTTTTGCATATTTTATTATTAGGGAAGATTCATAGTTTTGAGCGCTGGTTTATTCATTCCCCTTATTTATTTATTTTTGGCAAAACCAGCTGCACAGACAACACTTGTTCAGCTGCAAAACTCCGCTGACCAAGCTCTGCAATTCAGGAATTGAACTTTTGAATCTTCTCCTTATTAAGGTGCATATTCTAGCAGTAGAATTTCCAGATGCTTTTTGCTTCAGCAGCCAGGGCTTATGTGCTAAGCTGTCGACAAATCTGTTGGGGATATCATTTGTTTTAAGATCACTAAAGTGCATTTTCTATAGTTTCAGCTATGGTTTTAGATTCTTTGATAAAGCAAATAAAGATGCAATCAGTTTCTTTGTAAATCTTCCTATTTTGCATATAGTAAGTGGCACAAGCTTTCCATAACCGGCAGCTTCAATCTTTGGGGAAGCATTTATCCTACTATTTGAAAGAAAACCTAAGCATTTTGCTATCTTAGATTCTGAAGACACAGCAGGTTGGAAATACTGTAATTCCTGTTCAGTTTATTTTGCATAATATATTGGGGGAAAAACAAGCTTGAAACTGGACTGGCAAATGCAGAATGAAATAGCTATATAAACAGTGATAATAGATGGCTCAATCAGCAAAGAATACAGCGTGATTATGTATAAAATTTCATCCACTAAAGTTCACTGCGTGATCAGGAAAGGAGGCAGCCAATCAACAGAGCATAGAGCTCTACTGAGAATGAATATGTTTTGAAAACTCAGCTACCCAGAATATTCAACGGGATCAGCAAAGTTCTAAAAGGGGGCATTTTAAAATAATAATGGATATGGCATTATTAGTCAGTAGAATGACAACTCCTTAGCATGCCTCTTTCAAGTAGTGTGCTCAAAAGAATTTAAGTATTATGTACCCGGGAATACAAGTTAGTGAGCACGTCAGTCATGGTGAGAGCCCTTGGCAGGACTGGTATAAAAATCTGCTTCTATTACACGCTAAAGAATTCACTTCATTACATCCCTACTGTGTTTTAACACTGTTCGTACTTGCAAAGGCTGCCACATTGACCAGCACCCCGAGAATCAAGTGAAGAACTAAAAAAGGAGTATATAAGGTTTGGTTGTTTGTTTTTTTTCCTCTGTGAAGAAATAGCAAGTTTATCGTCCTTGAGGAAAGGGCACTCAGAAAAATTGCTAGCAGTTATCTGTATGTTACACAAGGTGCGTTGGTCCCACTGAATGCTCAAAGCCTTGTCTGGCTCACAAAGCACATTTCTCACAGCATGAAAATTTCCATCTGGCCCCTAGTGTATGTATTTTATTCAGAATATATGCCCATATGATCTGGAAATGAACTGCTGGGACTACCTACATAGATGTCAGCTTGGATGCCTGCCCCAAAATCCTGAGAAACAGAGAGTCTGGAAATTCATTCCACATGGGCCAATCACTGACCAATGCAATCATGGTTTTAACATACTATGAGATTGAAAATCTTGTTCTTTTCTGGGTTTCTAAGATCCCTACCATTTCATCTTTCTTTTTTTTAATGTAAAAATTGGCATTGTAAACAAGTTTCTGAGTACCCCAGGAAACTACTAGTCAGTGCTATCAGGTCTTCATCTAACAGAACATCTTCACACAGTCAAGCAGGGTGACACAACTTCTTTAGATAAACACAATTAGCTGCTTCTAAAGGCTCAATATCCACACCATAGATTCTTTAGGGTTTTTTTAGTTTATACTAGCCCTATAGTTGTCCCATAAACCCAAGATTCAGGAGAACTTTAGATACTTAATGTACATAATGACACATATTGACATACAAGATCCTCTTCAGACACTCCAAATTCACTTTGTGCAAGATGTAATAATTGAGAAAGGTCCAGAAGGTCACTTCAGAAATACACTCCTGATCCAAACTGACTCGTCAAGATAGACAAACCCTGAACATGTCAGGTCCTGAGGCTTTTCAGTCAACTAGAGCATGGAGCACATTTTCCCTCAATAACACTGCAATATTTCCAAAATATAAATGTCCTATGCTGACATATTCAAGGAGACTATATTCAGGGAATATAGTACAAGCTATATTCCCTGTGGCTGGGGGGCAATCTTGTTAAAATAGGTCTAGGGGTTCTGGTGGACAGCAAGCTAAATATGAGTCAGCAGACGCCTGCAGAAGCTGCCCTCTGAGAACAGAGTGAAAGAGTTAGATCTTTTCACCCTAGAAAAGAAGGCTCAGAGGCAACTTCATCACTGAGTTCCTGAACCCAAAGAATAGCTAGAAAGAGGGCAGGGACTCACTCTTCATGAGTCACAGGGGAAGACAAGCTGCAGTGGGAACAAATACTGTGGACAACAGTTTCACCTTCGTATAAGTTTTTACAGTCAGAGCAGCAAATTCAGAACCACCTCCACACTGACATGTAGACCCTCTTCAAGCTGCAGTTGCACAGGATGCTAGAGCTCCATTTCCCACAGAAGATTGAATCAGATCATCTCTGGAGGTCCCTTCCAGCCTGGGCAGTTCTGTGGTTCCATGATTCTGTGATTCCATGTGCAAGCATGTATACATACGCGCATATCGATGTGACATATATTACCTTCCCTTAAAAAAGAAACATTCATGTGCACGTTATTTTACAGCCCCTTCCACAGCCACCCTCACATTACTGCCAAACTGATAGTGGAAAGGGTTGACTCTCGTGAAGGCAGCACCAAAGAAGCCTAACACTTGCTGTAGTAATAGACTGTTATGCATCACAAAATATTGAGCCTGAGGCAAGAATTACTGGCTAAAATTCCGTGACAGGCGCTATGCAAGAGGTCAGAGCACATAATCATAATGTTCCCTTCCAGCCATAAAATCTATTAATCTAAGGATTTCATTCTGCTGGGTATTGTGCACAATTTGCTACAACAAATACTGAATTCAATTCACCCAGGTCACACAGGAAAACAGTTGTTTTTAAGATTACACTTAGAAACATTTTGCACGTGGTATAAGCTAAGTTCATGTACTAAAGAAAAGACCACAACAACCTTTTCTCACCTTTTCCCTGGATCAGCACACTTTTTAAATATCTGAGAAATTCCAGTGACTTCAAAGGCTTGATATTTTAAAAAGAAGAGCCACTTGTTAAGTCAATAAATGTAGATTGAACCTCTCAGGTTGTTTTATTTTCTTTTGCTTGGTTTTTGTTTGGCTTTTGCTGTTTTGTTTTTTATTTCTGCATGGCTGAAAGATCTGATAAAAGATAAGACTCCTTTCATCCCATTCTTTTTTTACAATATGTTTGATTGCATTGAATTTAGTACTGAAAAATAGTTTAATTTTAAAACTATTACTATACAATATGAATAAAACATATGCTAAGTGGATTAAGAACTGACTAACTATAAGGTTTCAAAATGCAGTACTTAATGTTGTATGATCCCAGGATTTAGGAGCAAGCTGTTTCTAATGTGGTTTAGTAATTGTTGCAGCATTATTCAATATTTTCATCAATAAGTAAATAAGAAATCACTACAGCTAAAATCTACAGATGGCACAGGGATTGACATGCTGGTAAGTAAGGATGGGAACAGGAAAAATCACCTGGCTCTCTCATGAAATGGCAGCCCAATAAACAGAAGATTCACTGTAACATGGTTATACCTGGAAAAAGAAGGTCCAAAATGTCTTTGCCTTCTTTAGAAAGGAGATCCTGAACATTTTGCAAAACAGAAACTCAGTATAACTGAAACTGGACTTGTTGCACAGTCAACAACGCTACAGTATCAACACTGTTTCCTGCACAAATTCAAAATGCAGCCCCATCAGCTGTTTTGAAGAAAATTAACCCTACACCAGCAAAACTATTATGGAAATAAAGCTAAGGACATAAAGCAATGGGCAAAGAAGTCTTAAAAATAATCATAACGTTTCAAATATATTCTTAATGAAGGATTAAAATAAATCAATTCACTTAATTTTCTGAAATGACACCCAGGAATTGACTAGATTAAAACACAAGTAGGACAAGGTAGGATATGTAGTTTAATCTTATGCAATATGGCAGAACAAGCAAGAATGATTGGACACATTCAAACTGGCAGACAATCAATTTTTTAGGAAGGCAGAACTTTTTAATAGCAGGGGCCACAAACTATTGGAGCAAATTACCCAATAAGTAACAGATTCCCTGTGTTTTGATGTCTTCAGAAGTAGTATGGACGTCTTTTGGGAAGGAATGTAATCAAATACTTTGAATTCAATGCTGAATAACTCTGTGACATTTAATAAATTGCGATATGGAACAGTATGAGTGAATGTGAGTGTCTCTCTGGCTTTATCATCTCTGCATGTATTATTTTGTATTATAATGGATGTCCCACAGGATTGTTGGCTGGAATCCTTCTTTTTATGATAGAAGGACATGCTGCAGACTAACTTAAAAATAATAATAACAATAAAAGGAATTTAAGTTCTACTATTTCTTTTATTTCCACTTTCTGCATCCCCATCCTTCACAGCCATAATGGGACACATCTAGGTGTGTGTTACCACAAGATAACTCTCATCTTGGGTCATTGAAGGCCTTGTGTTTCACACTTCCCCAAAGGTGTGTGTTATCTCAGTATAACACATGCCTTGTCGTGTCTTATTTCTCATCTTCAGAAGAGACCTTGAAATTAAATAAATAAGTCACCAAACAGTATGGAAGGAATTTAAGGGTATTTTTCCCCCAGTGTTTCTTTCTGTTTGTGTGTGCATAGGGCGGTGTGTGTATGCCTTTTGAATTTCTTCAGAGGAGAGGAAGGAAGAGAGAAGTGTCCGGAAGAAAAAGAGAATGAAGAATTGAAAGAAGCACAGAGATTTAAAAAAAAGGTGTTGAGACAGCAGCACAGCTTTGTTACATAGCAACAACATAGGTTTGTAATAATAGCTCCTGAAGAAAGAGTCCCAAGAAAATTATCAACACGCTTGCACATGCACACAAACCAACAAAAACATTCTAAGATAATAAAACATACATAAAGAAGCAGGGGAAAAAAGAACAAGTAAGCAGAGTGAGAACAACTGACATCTGTATAGAAAACCAGTGCATATAAAACCTGAAAACAGGAGAAAATAGAGATTTCACAAACAGCATAATCAGGAAATACAAGCAGAAAACACTGGTATCACATATTTAGTGTGTCCTTTTCCCTTCTTTGCACATGCTGTGCTCCAGTCCTGGTGATAAGACAGACTGAATTATGGAGGTGAGTGAGGAGTAGCAGGGAGGTACTGCAGTGACACATGAAACATTTTTACATGGTTGAAAAAATGAAGGCCAGAAGTACACCTGCATGTCATTTCTTAACAGTCCTTATTTCTTAACCTGTTTTGAGATGCCTTCAGTGGTCCTGATAACCAAAGAAAATGGCAGAATTTATTGCTATTTAGGAAGAAAATGTCTATAGAAATACCTAATCCCTTCTGAAAATACCGGCACTGTTTTCACAGTTGCTTTTTGTGCTTTGGTTATTTTTTTCTTCTATGACTTAGTCACCAACAGACTCACATCAGTAATTCAAGCTGTCCATACCACAAGTCTCATCAGCACTCACCAAAAGTGTGTGATGAGGAGAGCCCTGGGCTGTTGATGGTGGTGTCAGCTCCAGAGCTGGGACTAAACTGTCTGTGTGGACATACAACTGCAATCAAACTACAAAACTGAGGCTGGGATGCAAAGCCAGAGAGCTGAGAGAGCTAGCCTGTTTCTGGATTCATTTGTGCATCTGCGCGAGCTCCCAGGACGCACAATGGAAAGAAATCCATTTGGTGGAGCATACTGGTTTTGCTCTGAATGAACAGTTGCACCAACTACTTGTCTCTTGGGAAATACAAAAGACTGAGTATTTACAGATTGGTGGAAGCTGCCATTTGTGTCCTGTGAAGAACTGCAATCAAGTTTGAAAGACCATGGAGTTGGGCCTCTCAGTGCACAGTCCCTCTCTGCTGTTCAGACTGGCAAACACAAAACCAGTCCCATGCTTACGAAGCATCTTGGCTTGGACTGGAAGGGTCCTTAAAGTTCACCTAGTACCTCAGCTGGCTCTAGAGTACCAATTTGTAGCAAAGCCTACTGTTTTGTTTAATGCTGGTTAAATGCCTACAGCAAGGCAGTCCTGCCCCGTTCCTTGAGCATACATCACTTTAAAACCAGTCTACTCAGAAGCAATCTTCTCTTTTGCAGAGCAAACAGGTGAACATGATGGAGAAAGAAGGACTGATCTTTTGCTTTAAAGACCAATTCCCACAGCAGTGAAGAAGCTCTCTCTCCCCTGCTTCATCTGAGAGAAAATGACACATAGGTGTCAGGGTCCTGAGTCACCCTTGCTGTCCCTGACCAGGCTCCCTGGGTGCCCTAAAGAGAATGATCTAGGTCACTTCTAAAAGTGGAATTCATGACAAATTCATGACAATGCTATGGACAACCATTTGCCTCATGAGTTTCCAAGCCTATCGCTTACATCGCTCAGCGTGACCTGCTGCAACATTGATTTCATGCGTGATTTAAGTCAGCAGAGGTGCTGTTTTCCCTGAGAAGATTCATCACATCTTCATCCAACCCTTCCTTCAACCTCTTGTGGCATATCCTCCCCAGACTCTGCTAAAACAAACCTTGGAGTGGCCACACCAGGAATTGAGTCAAGGCAATTTTTTACTTTATGGTAAGCAAAAATATACATATACTTCATCTAATAGATCTGTCTCTCCATAGAGATATAAGAATCTTCTTCTTCAGAGCTAAAGAAGGGGCGACAAGGGACAAGGAAAGAAAGGCATTGAAGACCACACTTTTTTCCACATCAATATTGTCCTGACAGAATAATAAATTATACATGAATCTGCAGCTTAAGCCAGCCCTGGTATCCACATACAGCCAACAGCATCATGTGTCACCAAACACACAACCATGTTCCTGCTGCATGTCTGTCAAAGCTGTGGGCAACAAAAATAAAATAAAAAAATAATTGTATTTGTCAGCTAGGTACACTAGAAAAACAGGACAGCAAATGGCTGCTTTGGATGCAATATTTGGAAGTAGAAAGCAATAATGGCTAATGAGAGACAACCCAAAGCCTGCTGGAGGTAAGAAGGTGCCTTTCCACAGACCTCTGTTGGCTTTTGACTGTGAATAAGCACATCTTCAGTATATTAACTGCTCTTTTCCAGCTAGCATATAGCTGCACACACCAGCTCACAGATGTGTTCATTTTCTGGGTCTTGGCTGCAAGTACAGCACCTCTGGGTACCAATCACCTGGTTACTGCAGATGAGGAAGATGAGGAGTTCAGATGCCAGGGCTGTAGTGGAAAATGCCACCCCTTTCAGGCTCCTCACAGGTTGCCATAAGAGCAAGAATTAGAGGTGAAGAATAAAGGGAAAAAAAAAAAAAAGATTTGCAGTCCGGGAGATTTCCTAACATTGGTGGAAAAGCACTTGCTTCAGGCCATTGTAGACCAATAAACAGTTCATTTTTTCATTGTTCTAATTAATTTAATTAAGTTAACTTCCAAGGTGTGTTAAGAAGCAATGCCTTGGGTGATTAACTGTTCCCATATCAAGGTGTTTTCACAAACACATTTACCTTGATTAGTGTACACATTATTATGTAATTAAATACCTCACACAGAGGAATTTATTAGTGCCTCCTTGTCTCCTAACAAATAAAGCAGCCCTTGAAATTCTCTCTGAAAAGAGCTCTCCTAAGCTAGGTGAGAAGGACAAGCAGAAATGTGTGGAGAGAAAGATAATCATGGATTCATCATGCAAGCAGGTCCCTCATTGTCTCAGCAAGGCTCTGCATCTCTGTTTTTGCAAGGACTGTGAATGTCTGCTTGGGTCTCCAGGAGGCTTTCTGGCTAATTAACCCACTTTTTACAGATCTAATGTGCTTTTCTTTGTCCGGCAGAATCATCACTGTCCCGGTTCTCTGGAACAAGTTTTTTATTCAAACCTTAATTCAGCTAAATGGAAAGCCTCAGTTTAAAGCATTTACTTTAACATTTCAAATCTGAAAAAAAAATATTACAAAGAAAACTTGGACAGTGTTTAAGAGTTCTTTATGTGGAGCTTAGTCAAAGAAGTGAAGTGAGACAGCTTCACTGAGAGTTTGCTTCTTCTCTCTATCATTTGTAGCCTATAGTCACTCCAGCCACAGTTCTGGACTTAAACATGTACTTAAATATTTTGTTGAACCGGGGCCAAGGTTACTCCCATTGGCTTCAGCAGAGATTAGTGCATGAAGCTGAGATTGGTCTTTGTCCTATCTGCAGGCTGTACCTGCTATTTTATTAGGCGTGACCACAATATTTCAGCATTCTCTTCTGGGTTTGTCAGTAGATCATAAATTGCACTCACCATCTGATGAAGCAATAAGATTTGCTTTATGCCTCATTGGTCACTTTCCCAAGCATTAAAGCTTAGAATGAGCAAAACTCAGATGGTTCAAAGGTTCAGTTAAGATATTTACCCAAACTGTACAAAAATGTATTTTGCAGTTCTTATGTTTGTTACATAAATGAGTTTTTCATGAAATTCTGGTGTTATTAATTATTTATTCCAGATAAGCAAAGCAGTTGGATGAAAAATTCTTCTAGGCAAGTTAAATATGATTATCAAGTTCCCTGTAGACCAGGAATTTAGTGCTGGAACATCAAGGTGCAAATTCACCATCATTACCCCGTTTCATCTGTGAGAAGGGAATTTCAGACCTATATCCACAGTCCACATAATTTTCCCATACTATGAAAGTCCCTCTTGAGCTAAATTTTGAATGTTTAGTTGCTGCCGTTATACTCCTTAGAAGAATTTCATCTAGAGTGAATACAGTTTCTTTAGGTTTTTTTTTTCCTTTTCCCCCTAAAAAAGAAAAGATTCTAGCTCTTCTTACTCTGTTAGTTTGTCTTACTCTGAGAAATGACAGCAGTCTGGGTTCTTTCAAGAGCTTTTATCTTCAAATTCATCAATATTGATTTGAATCGTTACCCATAATTCCTCCAAACAATAATTTAAAAAAAAATAAGCATTTAATTTTTTTCTATTTTGTGGAAAATGGAAGAAATGTAGAAAATAACGAACAATATTAGACAGCTGGCCAACTATCCAGTTAGGAGAGAAAAGAAGATTTTGGATGACTGCCTTTTTAAAGAAGGTTTACATCGCTTAGCTCTTGCAGCAATGCTTGAAATTCCAAGACCTCTGATTCCCCGAGCATCCTCTTACACAACCCATTTATAAAGCCATGAGTTTGCCAGTCTTGATTACATAATATCGCAAATATGGGCCCTGTCATTCCATGACCTGATGCCAGTTGTGCCTGAGAGAATGGATGTTGACATCCATCCATCCATCCATCCATCCATCCATCCATCCATCCATCCATCCATCCATCCATCCATCCATGTTCTACATCCCTTTCCTCACCTCATTCCAGGTTCAGCACATTGGTGATTGCAGAGTGAATCTCATCAGTTTGCTTCTCTGACCAAAACGCAAACATTCAGGGTTTTTCTCTTTTTTCCCCAAATCCTTTCCAGCCAGGACATTGCACTGTGTCACCTCACTCCATGGATGCATGATTTCTGGGACTCACGTAAGGTAATAGCAGGAGATCACAGTCAGGGATGGTTGACATCACCCTTTTAGCCTGTAGCACAATGTTAGATCAGGTCAGGCTGTGTGGAAAGAGAAATGTAACTCCTGAATCTCTCTGCACTGGTGATTGGGACTGGTGTTTGAGCTCACTCTCCTACCCCAGCCTCAGCATGGCAGGAACACTGAAAAAAAAGTTTTGCATTTTCTGGAAAAGTGCTCTCCCCAGCAGATTTTAAGTACCAGCTTTGCTTCCAATGAGTAAAATTTGATGGAGATTTATAAGCTCCAAATACCAGCTTTTAAGATTTCAAGACCTGAATCACAAGAAGAACATATGCAGAAGAGAACACTATAAATGCACTTCACTCTTTAACATATAATTAGCTAACTACATGTCCTGGTGTTTTGGAAGCTGGCTTGTTCTGTCCCTGTCTAGGACTAAGAATAATATAGAGGAAAATAAAAGAAGAAATAAACACATAAAGCCACTTTCTTCCCTTGTCCTATGAGTACAGCAACTATGATCCTGAGCAGCGCTCTGAATTCTTGGAATTCAGTGAGCTTACTTATCCTGATATTTTCCAGGGCATTGTGCCCCAGGGAAAGAAAGCAAAAAAAAAAGTAAAATCTTAATGCTAGTGCATAAGTTTTAAGCATGTAGGGCCCAGCTTTCATTCCATGGTTAGTATAGGCCCTGGCTCACACCAGTGTTGTAGTGCAGACCAGTGCCTCTGAGTTGCCATTGGAATACAAATAATAAGACTTACTGATTAACCTACCTGCTGACAGACCTGAAAAGCCTGACTGAGTTAAAAGCACTCAAAAGCTTTTAACAGCCCTCCCTGTGTGTCTACCATTCCCCTCCCTCAAATCACATGCACAAAAGGCAATAGAGGAACCATCAGGATCTTGTTTTCCATTCAGATCTTAGAGTGTAAAGTATTACCAGGAAAAACAAAACAAAACAAAAACAAAACAAGTATTAGGGTCCTCTAATATACAAGCATCACCACCCTTTTTAGAGAGGATGAATTAGGTGACATTTTCTGGGAATCTGGAAAATACTCCTGAATGCCAAGTGAATCAATGTTGAAATAAGAACAAATACAATCCCTACAAATGGGACAAGAGCTATCAGGTCTGTGGCAGTGAGAGAGAATTATGTTTGCCTGGGGCCAGCTCCTCAGGGAGTGAAGATTGATTCTTTATGATTGATGACTCGGCACTTGAATGCCAAGTCATCAATTCCCTGTGTTCATGGCATTGACTGCATCAAGATAACTTTTCCCTCGTGCCTAAGCATGGATATGGTCCTCGCTTGGAGTGCAGCCTCAGAGGGCTCAGGTACAGAACCTGAGTCACTCGCTTTAAATAAGAGACAGACAAAAACTCCAGGAGCCTGGCTGCAAGAAACAGGCATCACTGAAAAAGGAATTAGGAACGGTGCATGGAAGGCTTGGTCATCCCTGTACTGTAGGAGGTCCAGATTATACATCCTAATATGAATGGCTTTGCATTATGCAGTTACATGCTCTGAAACACAAAATAAATATTTTTGGTTTTGTTGGCTATACATTCAAACATTTGTCTGTGAGAACTCGACACCCATTCCACTACAACACTGTAAGCTTTGCACCTCACAGCATAGAATAAAGTGACAGGCAGAAATACGTACTTTGATCTGTATATCTGAAGGGGTGTTGGAAAATACACCTGTCCTGCGGGTCTTGATAGCTATTAACAAAAATGCACAAAATAACTACCCACTGATAGAGGAGTGGGATATGATTTCATTGTCAAAACACATCTGAAAAACAAACACCATGAAAAGGCATACTTCATTTTTTGGAAGAAAGTCCATTCCTAGTCTCATTTGTTCTACCCCTAAAGTCCAAGCAAATAAATTCAGTTTCCGGAGTAAAATTCTGGATAGTCTTGATTAACCCTCCTTTTCCAACTGCCACAGTGTTTCAAAGGGCAGCTCCAGCTGCATCAAACTAACCACTCTGAATTTCCCCACCAGGGAAGGATCCACAGCTGTTACAGAGGCCCCCTAGGCTGGGGGCCGTGTCAGTGGTGTAGGAAGGAGGAGGAACTTGAGCAGGACTGGGATGCCTCTCAGCTGAATCCGGGATGACAGAAATGTTCAATCAGTGCATGTTAGAGAAACTGTGTGGCTGTTCTTTCACAGCCTTCAGAATGTCTGAGCCTGGACCAGCCACTACCAAAGTAGGGAAGGAGCTCTACCGTAAAGTCAGGCATCAATTCAAGAGGAACCATCCCACTTTTTTCTTTTCTTTTTCCTTTTTTTTTTTTTTCTTTTACTTGGCTACCTTTAATCCTGAAAAAGTATAATCTCATTTTCAATAGATGTATGAAAAAGGTTTGATTTGGCTTTTTGGGGAGTTTTTTCCATTTGTTTGTTTGTTTGATCTGCTTTTGTTTGGTTGGTTGATTATTTTAATAACTCAGTTTGCAGAACTCAGACTTTGAAAACATTCTTTGCAAGTTCAGACTGAGTTTCAGAAATAATACATGAAAAAATAGAGAAACAGCTACATTCAGAACTTTTTTCCATCCTTTTTCATTTTTTACTTCTAGGAAGACTCATGTGTGGTGTCTTTAAAGAAAGTGTTAAAAATTTTGCTAGCAGTAATTAGAGACTTCAAAGCTTTTCAAAATATTACTAGTCAGGCTTTCACTTTGCTCCAAAACAAAGCAAAATTTAAGCAGAAAAAACGAATTCACACTTCCACTTCCCACAACCAAAATACCCAGTGTCTCAAGATGGTGAAAAATGCAGAGAAGTGGTAACAATAACAAAGAAATGTA
Source organism: Irena cyanogastra (assembly GCA_013397155.1). Classification (NCBI taxonomy): domain Eukaryota; kingdom Metazoa; phylum Chordata; class Aves; order Passeriformes; family Irenidae; genus Irena; species Irena cyanogastra. The sequence goes on along the minus strand of VWZV01013562.1, from coordinate 104,663 downwards.
GTGTATATTCCACCTCTAGCCATGTATATGAACATGTTGTTCATTCTACGTGTTTACTAACAATCCATGATCACTATTGCTTAATGTTTATCTAGAGATTCCTCTTCCTTGATTAAGACTTAATAATGCTGATGTCAAAACCAGTTACAAGGGAGTATTTGTAATTCCAGCTTATTAATACTTTGGAACATACAATATTACAATCATCCTTTTAATCTCATCACATTGCATTTGCCCTATTCAGAAGCAAGGAGTTGTTTCACACCTCCTGCTAGAATTTTTTTGACTCAGAGGTTATGTGCCATATGCTAAAGGTTCTATGTATAGAAATAGATGTGAGCTATTTCCAGCCTTTCCTCAAGCCCAGGCTGTTGGATTTCTACTCTTGGCTTACAACTATGTGATGTGTTGTACATTTAAGTTGCTTTCAAACTTGTTTTTAAGTGGCAAATACTTGAAGATGAAAGGCTGAGAGTTATAGTGTGTTTTCCTCTACAGCAGAATAGAAGTGGTGACACCTTTTGAAGGTTGTGAAAGAGCTGTTAATGATTTTCCATGAACTTTTGATGTAATGAAAAGGAAAAAAATATAGTATTATACTAAGAAGAGATGACCTCATTCACACAAACTGCAGGCAGACAAACCAAATCTACAGTCATCTGTAGCCTGGCCATTCAGACTGAATAAATCCACTCCTATTCCTTGTTAAATAGTCTAATTCCATTTCCCTGGGTTGGGTCCTTGCTGCCAATAAATCACCATAGTTTTTTGTTGTTTGTTATTTTTTTTTTTTTTAACTTGAATTGCACTTTTTTACAGAAGCTCTAAAAGATTTTGAATTTTTCATTCTGCATGAATGTGATTTTTATCTTATATGCACATAATGCTGATGTTATACATCAGAACTTGCATTTGTTAAAGCGAGTGGTGTACATAACAATCTTTTTCCCCGTAGATTGAAATACAGAGGCATAGATATGTACACAAACATGCACACAGCTATTTCAGCCCACAGAAAGTTCAGTTCCTTTGTTGGCCTGTGAGAATCCACAAGTTTTAGAAGTTTGGGCACATGCACAGGGTCTTGATCATCAAGTCCTAAAACTGTGCATTGCCAGGAAAGGCAAAGAGGCAAAGCATCACTCTGTGCTCTGTGCTTGGCTGATTTTTTAATATACTTTCACAAAACAGATGTGGTTGGCCTGAGGTAGACTTGATGCTTTAGGCTAACAGGACTTTCTGTTTGACTCAGTATGTGGAAGATTTCCTAAGGAAAAGGTCATCCTGAAAAGAAGCAATGCTTCAACTAGTGACCTCAATGTATGCACAGATGCTCTCAGCTCCACTTTCCTAGCGGTTTTAGTAAAAGTCACTAAGAGTCTTTGTCAATTTGTTGACAATTTTAATTACAACAAGACTTGATTATAAGTACTTTGCAGACTCTATTCAGTGTTTCTCTTCATTAACATCTTATCAGCAGTATAATTGCAGGCTAGAGTGAACTCACAACGCCTTCTGCCTTCTTCAAAGCTTCATTCAAAATGTGAAGACAGCTTCCAATGCAGTCCTATGAAGCTAAAGGAGATACACTCCTTCAAACATTTCATCAATCTGATGTTAAAGCAACAAAGTCTAAGCAAGCACCTTTTGAACTATCAAGATCATATGAGAATCATACTCACGAAAGTATTGCACTGACTTAAAGAATATGAATTTTCCCAGCACTTTAGCAACAGTATTTTCAGTCTGTCACCTAGAATATGACACAATTCAAATTTTTTCAGTTTCTAAAAATTTTGTTTGTTCAACTAGACAAGTGGACATACCCTCAAGTAGTCAGGGGGGGTTCAGGTTGGACATCAGGAAGGATTTCTGCACTGGAATTGTGATCAGGCATTAGAGAAGGATGTCAAAGGAGGTGGTGCAGCCACCGTCCCTGGGAGCATTTAAGAAAAGACTGAACATGGCTTCAAAATCAAAAAAAGTTCACTTTTCTGAAAACCTATAATAATAATATGAACTAAAGAAATTCTGTGGGCCACTCAGCCTCTTTTTTCCCTCCATATAAGGTAAATTGCTTCACTGTTAATGACAATACGTATTCCTATTTTATCCTTGCAGCATGCCCATCTTTTTCTTCAAAAGTACACTGGAGGCTACCAAGCTTGGCTGGTTCTGAGAGCACAGGACAGATGGTGAGTGACAACACCATGTTGTAGTGCTGGTGTGTAATCACCATGGTGGAAACCTCTTCTCTCCCAGTGCCAGGAGGGGCCTGAAGGATGTATTTCTTTAGATTCTGCCAGCCACGGGGAAGGAAGAGAAGAAAACCAGTGGATATCAGCTTCCCCGAGAAGAGATGCAGACCCACCCTGATGTGTACCCAGATGCTGAAATAAGAGCTCACTCTGCTTGGCCAGCAGGGAGATGCTGTGATGACAACAATTTAACAACAAATACGGAAGTTATGGACCATGATTTTTTTGGTTCAAATGTTAAGAGCAGATAGAGCCAAGCAACACTTTCCCCTTTCCCTCATTGTTTCGACCACTTTGTCTACTGAGATCTGCTAGTCCTCTACCAAGAAGTCAGATTCTGAATCAGGATATTTATTTATCATGTATTAATTAAGTATATGCCTACATAACTGCACTTAAGGTCAGTTCTTAGCAATTTAATTACAAGACGAAGTTAATCACATTTAGGCAGGCTCTCCCAAGCTTGCTTTTTTTTTTTCCTTCAATCATTTTTCCTCTGTGTTCAAAATTAATTAGTGCTAGCAAAAAAAAAAAAAAAGTTACTAGATTGACACCATAGAGTCTGTTATTCTTTTGCTATTCCTTGAACAGGTAGAGTACAAGCAAGACAAATTTTTTCACCCAGGTGTTCTTTGTTATTGACATTATTTTTAGAAGTTTATGTGCTAATATATATTTAATATGTCCAAACTTTGAGGCCACCAGATATTATGATGCTTACCCACACTGCTCCTAGATTCAGGAATATGAATACCTAAATTCAGCCCTTCCTCCTAACAAATCAAGAAACATATTGAAAATTTTGAAAATGTGCTGACAAACACTTTCCTGATTTTCTCTAGTTGTTTTAGTCTTATTTTTCTCAAGGAATCTTCTCATGCCATGTTCATAAACTCAATTCTGTAGCCACAGACACTACAAATTACTTAGGGAAACACAGGCATATAACCAGACATTTTCCAAAACACACACCTCTGGAAAGTAGGCATTTAAAGAGAAAAAATTATCATGAGAAATGAAATGAAATCATGGGGAGTTCACAATCAATTTGCAGAGTACAGCTATGGGACTTTCACCCAGTAATTCATGTACAGCACCCAATAAACATGCCTCCTAAGACAAATGCCTTTCCCTGACTGAACAGCAGGTTTGCCCACAGATAAATCCAAGGGAACCTGTAGCCCTGATTCACACCCATGTGTTCTGGGGGTATCAGACCTTCCAGATCACTGCCATTTTTCACAGCTACTGGGATTCTTACTGAGGGTGCCAGTCCAAAAAAGTTAGGGTTTTTTTGTTTCCTTTTGGGATGCTATCCCCTCTAGAAGGACAGACCCTTGCAGTTTTGTTTCATGTTAGTGTGCCTTTTAAAGAGGAAATTTCCCAGCAAGGTAGCTCTGTTTTATGTATCTTGCATGTTAATTTGCAGATGTTTGAATCAGACTTTTTTTTTTTCTGGATAAGAAGGATGTAAAATATTAGTGAAAATCCATTTATAAACTCTTCCTCTCCTCCTCCCTGGAGAGCTGCTCTAAGTCTTTTCCTCCACTACAGAGCAGCGTGCGTGAAGGTGACAAAACACCACTTTTAAGTCTGCCCTCCAGGGTCCTTTTGTCCTCCATGTTCAAACAATAAAAATACAAAAGGAGAAAAAAAAAAGAGGGAAAGCAAAGATGAATAAGGAAAAAACCCAACAAAACAAACAAACCAGTGCACTTAGAAAACAGTTTCTAAAAAGTCTTTAAATTGTATAAGGAGCTGCTATTTCAGATAAGCTGTTTTGACACAAATGCACTGTAAAGTCACTCATACCTTTTAAACAGAAAACTTCCCATCTTTCTTAAGTAGATAAATTGTTCTGGTCAATATTGTCCCACCTGACAATCATTCGAGTAACAAAATAACTGACCAACATCCAGATTTATGTTTTCCACCAGCGCAGTTACCTGAACAGTTATTATTTTCTTTTAGATAATAATGATATTATAAATAACCTTAATAAATATTCCACACAATGATGGCAGTTGTNAAAGGACACCTTTGTTGGTGGAATATTTTTCATAATATCTTGACATTACAGAAGGCAGGATGATGATCAGTAAAAATGAGTACAAGTATGAAACAAATAGAAAAGTCAATGAACATGTGGAATGCATCAGGTATATTCAATAGATCATCAGCAAAGGAAATCAGCCCAGAGTGTTTTCAACTCTCTGTCAGTCCATTTATGTATATATCTATTTATCCAAACATTATTCAACCCGAACAGGAAGGTCAAGAAGCCCAAGAGATTCAAAAGGAAATCTGATGATTGCACAGGGGTGTGATAGTCATGTGTGTGTTTGCAAGCAGTGGTGGACAGATGGACTCAGTGAACTGGTTGGTCACTTTATAACTTTTTGTCTCTCTTTCCCATGATACACACAAGATCTTGAGAAGTGCCTGGAAAAACTAAACTCATTTTGTTTAAGAGATCAAAATGCCTGTGTTCTTATCAGGATGTAACATCCAATCACTACCAGCAATAATGAGTTTCTTAGACTGTAGGCCCTTAAATGATCAAACACACCATTGAATACAGAATTAACCAAAGTGATAAAATGACAATGATTTCTCCAATACCTCAAAAATTGTTTTAAAGGAGGAGGAAAAATTTAAGTTTGCAACTTGTGGAAAAGCAGATGGGAAAGCAAGCCTGTGTGCTAAATTAAAGTATTCAGATCCCCACAATAAATGCTGATTTTTTTTTTTTTTAGATTACCTATTTCAAATTGTGAAGTGTTTCATTAGAAATCTTCCTGTTTACTCTTTTTTTGTCTTTGTACCAAAGACAGCATAACAAATGGAGTAGAGTCTTAACCAGGAAAAAAAGAGGTGAATAAAGTCTCGTGAGATAACCATTCATTTCTGAAAGCCATTCATAATGATGAATGTCTGTGAAATGCACTGTAAGGGGAAAATTGCTCATCTAATCTCCACCTTCTTGTTGGTGGTGACAATGAAGAGTTAGTAGAGAAAATTGAAATTCGTGGAGAACTTCAAAGTCTTTTCAAGATTCCTCAAATGTTTGCTGCATTTCTTTGAGTTAGACTTTGCCTTCTGCTACACAACTCATAGAAAGAGAAAAGAAAGTTGATTATCTTGTTTTCTAAAGACTAAGAAAATATCTGGTCCTTATGAATGACGAGAACATATATAAGTATAATCTGCAGTTATTGTTACATAAATTCAGGTCAGTGATAAGGTAGAATCTATGACTTACTGAAATGTCTCTGCCTGTTTCTCTCTTGCTCTTATTAGCCACATATTATTGTGGGCTTGAATTTCCTATTACAGATTTCTTGGGTTAGTTAAATCCATATTTCCTGCACAGGAGTTGAGAAGAGTTTGAACCATTCTCCATGTCCTCTTCTTCCCTGGTACTTGACATCTCTTGCCTGGAAAGCCTTCATTTCCTTGATTCCCAGTTGGTATCCAAGATGGAGCAGAACAACACGACCTCAGGGACCATCAGTCAGTCCTGGTTAAAGCTGCAGCCCTGACATGACAGGCCTGGAGATTTTTTCCCTTTTTTTCCTCTTAATTTACCATGCTGAGTATGACTCAGTATTTTCTGCTTATAGTTCATCCTTGTCCTCTTGCCACACAAGGGAGCTTTCACTATCCATCTATCTCTAAAAAAAGTACTTGCAAGCAGAAAAGCATCAGGGTGCAGGTGACCTAAAGAATGACAAACTGTGGTGTGACTATGCTCTTCAAGCACACCAACAAGAGACATTTCAGAAATGGGGCTGGGTGTGATGGTTATTTGGGATTCCAGCACCATGGACTGATCCAGGTACCATCCAGCCTGAGATGGAGGTGTCTTCAACAGCTGCAGCAAAACAAGCTGTCTACTTGACATGATGAGTGCTACAGAATACCTGCTGCACAGTGGGAAATCCTAGCAAATATCACAGTGCAAAGCCAGTCCACAAGGAAACAGGTTAAACAAAACAGTTTGTCTGATTTGATAAATAATGAAAAATTGTTTTCTTTCCAAAGCTTCCCAAGTATATTTAGCTAAGATATTATTAATAATTTAATCATCTCTCCCATCTCCCTCCTGACTCAGATCAGTTGGAGAGTCTGATGCTTCCAGACAAAAAAACAGCATCACTTTATCTTTAAACAAACAACCCTTTAACATGGTTAACAATCTTTGCTCTTTCACTTTCCTGTGAATGATTAGTGACAAATTTATATATTTTTTAAATTTCTAGATTACTCCAGCTTCAATCTAGTTTTAATGCAATATCCCAAGACCTCCTTAGATGACTCAATAGTAATGACTGTAAAAAGAAGCTTGAATGATCATATCTGAACTGTGTGAGAACGAAACATGAAAAAAATTAGTCTATACCTTTGCCAACACATGGACACACAGCATAGCAGACCTCCCTCAGGAGAGAGAAAATAATTTAACAGGAGCAAATGCAGGCATCAGTGGTGTCTTCAGAGACAAGGATCAACATTGTATAAGCAAAGTGTACAGAATATGAATTATTGATCCTTGGATTTCTACATGTGGTTTGATGTCCAGGTAATATTGGTGAAGAATTGGTGTAGGTCATCTGCTTATATTTGTATGATTGTCTTATAGCTCTTTTTTAATTTATATTGATTGCTCCTTCTGCTTTCAGACTTTGGACAAGCGTCTCTCTAGGGGTGCATTCTGCCCTAAATTAATCTGGGAATGATTTTTTTGGGCTTGACAGTGCTAGGTTAAAGGTTTGATTCAATGACCTTAATGGTCTTTTCCAACCTAAGTGACTGTGTGATTCTATGATTCTAAGAGAGGACAGATCGTGCTTCAGGCAAGGGGAAGAACAGTCAGAAAAGTGTGTTGATCAGCAAATAATTTATATGTGACAGATCATTTCTGAGACTTAAAATCTTCTGTTTTCCTGAACTTTTTTCCTTCCTTAATCACCTAATTCCTCAGTCTCTCATAACAGGTCTGGTGCAATCCCAAAGAGCTTTTCCTCTGCACTATCACGTCCCACGCTTTTGGCCTCTTTGTCTGGAAGGTGATCCCAAGAGCTGCTTCTGATGCCTTGTGATGAATGTCACACCTGCATAGTGGGGCAAAGGCTTTATTGGACACTTTGAGTCAGGGAAGACAGGGAATTTATTTACAGGAAGTCCTTGATTTGGTTCCCTGTCTGGCATTGTACCCTTGTGGTCCTCTTGGCTAGTGGGCATGGGTATTTAATGGGTTCATGAAGTCTGGGATAGGCACAAAGCAACCTGGCAGTGCACTGAGCTCCCTCACCTGCTGTGTTCTCTAGCTGCTACTGTGTGATGGTCTGAAGATGAGCTTTTGGCATAAAACCTCACAATAAGAGCTAAACTTAAGCCTCTGTAACTGAATTTGTCCTAGCACTTAGTCTAGCTCCAGGTGTGGGTAAGATCTGATTTTTTATCCTAATTTTTGAACTCAGGCAACAAGGGTTATTATTCCATGGATAAAACAGGAAACAAAACCACCATGTTTGAGTTGGTTTCTTTTTGTTTCGTTTGTGTTTTTTGTTTTGTTTGGGTTTTTTTCTTTGTGTTTTTTTTTTTTGCTTGTTTGTTTGGTTTTGGGTGTTTTGTTTTGTTTTGGCTGAATGAAAAGTTGATTAGTTTTGGAAAAGATTAAATGTCTCCATACTTGGGTAAACTATGGCCAAAATTTGGTAATCACAGAACAGTCCCCTCACTGCGATGTATCTTCTTCTAGACAGCAAAGGCTTCCCCAATAAGGCAAAATAAAATATGTTTGAAAATATCAGTTCATGCAGGTTATGTGGCACTATATTTCTGCTGCTAAATACCTTGAACATTTTCTTTTTCTGCTGAGCATGAAAAATACAAAATGTCTGGTTGAATTCAGGGTGAACTAGACCCAGAATTGAGTAATACATTTTGTCCAACAGAATGGGTGAAATAAACCTGAGCCAACTTTTGAACACCAAGTGGATAGAGAGTTGGAACTGAAAGGGAACAGCACCCCTTGGCATGGATAGGGACCAGGAATGAGGTGGATGAAGACCATGTTTTAGCATGGGTTTTAGCATGAATAAAGAAAACAAATTATAGGGGCTCTAAGCAGTAAAAAGTTACAAGTGGGAAGAAGAAACAGAAGAGAGCCTACCCTCTGTCCCCCAAAATACATATATATACATATATATATAAAAGCTTCAAGGATATGGAGCATAGGAATATACTGCCATTTCTACTTGTGTCTGAATTTGTGCGGGATTCATTGTGTGCCCATTCTTCACATGTATTTTCTCACCCTCAGCTGTCTACTTCTGCTCATACCACACCTGACAAAGAAGGAAGTTGGCATTAGTCCTGCTGGTTTTGTTGGGGTTTTTTTCCAACTTAAAATATCTACATGGATGTCATGAGAAGACAAAGGGTGAGAAATTATCTGTGGTTCAAGGCCTTACGAATCTCTGCTTCATTTTGTTCAAAATGGTGGCTATATCCTGGTGTTTAGACAGAACGGTGAAATTCAAATAAACTCCCATTCTTAACTGTTTTAAAAGGACATTTGGAGCTGAAAGGCAAGATGCTGACCTGTTTTGGAGATCAAGATTCTACCTTGTGTGTGCTGCCAATGAAGATTGAACTTTGCAGGTGTGGGCAGTAATGGTTCCTTCCTCATTTTTTGGTGGCTGGATTCAGGCCCTGGGTTTGATTTGTGATGATGTGTGCTGGGTAAGAGCAGGTAATGAGAGGAAAGAGGGACTGTGAACTCAGCACGTAAAATGTTATGTGAGGAAAGAAAGTCCTGGGTGAGAAAGTTATTCAGTTCAATTTTAAGCACCAAATACACCCCTGTGCCCTCTCGTGAGCTGGTGCAGAATTGTTCTGTGGAGAAAACTCTCTCCTTCCATTGATTATTGATGGGATGAGGATACACTGAGCTGATAGCTCTGGCAGCAAGCTCTAGTGGAGGGAGCTGGGTGGCTGGCACCCTCTGGCTTACAGAGTGGATGTGCCACAGGAATGATTCAGCTCTTGTTGCAGGGACCACCAGACTACCCACAGGGCTGATAATACCTCTCTGCTTGAAGTAGTGTTTAAAGACTATGTGCTAGATAGGAGCAGGGTCACAGGCACTGGGATGCACCCACAGTGAGGAGGCCTCTACCTGAACTAGTCAAAGTCTCTTTATAGCCAAGGGAGAGCAGTACTTCTCCTTAGGGGGTGATTCATTTCACTCTGAAACATACATTTAAAATGGGTCACCTCTTAAAATGCCTCTTTCTTCCCCCTGTTTGGAGGGGAAGCCTGGAGCAGCTTGCTGAGATATAAACATATATGTGTGGGGTCTCTGCAAGGAGGTGAAGTGAATCCCATGGCTGGTAATCAACAGTAGGAAAGCACATATAGGATCATTATGTAGAAAATGAGCCCCATTCAACCTGAGTGTTGAACGAGGCAGGACACCCATGGAGTGAACAACATGTCTTCATGTAATTAAAAGTGCCTTCATAATTGACAGACACAACTGGAGAAAAGGTAAATATCACTAGCAACCTTATTTCTGATGTTTACCAGCGCCTGAGTGCTTGACCTTATAAATTCCATAAGCAACTTCTGGGTATACATATATATGTATGTAAATAATGTAAACATTTTAAATTTTTGTTTAGATTTTTCTCTGCATTTATAATAAACCAGATCCTTCACTAATGTAAACAAGGGTAATTCTATTTTCTTCTGTACATTTATGACAGTTCCTCTTAACTGAAGATCTGGCCTGGTTTCTGCTATATGTCTTCTTTTTTTAAGTTCCACTGACATATAAAGTGAATCAATATTTCCACAGTTATGCTGACGCACCTCCACTTATAATTGCTGACAAGATACAAAACTAAGTGGCAGCCTTCCAGTGAATGAGATAATTTTTCTTTCTGTTTCACCAAAGCTCGTCTTACCTGTTTCGCTTAAAGATAAGTTCATACTGAGTGTAGTAAAAGCAACTCTCACTTGTATTGGAAAGCTTACTGACTATAAACAGTGCAGCTTCTGGATGGGAGACACTGTGGAGATACTAGCTTCGGATGAAGGAAAGAAGGAATTTTCTTGCCAAAGGACTAAGGGAGTTGGATATCGTTATGAAACAACTGTTTGGTACATCTGTCTTGATGAGCTTTAGAAATAAGAAACTGGAAGTTCTTCAAAGCCCCCAAAACTGAAGGAATGTTATTTAATGCTTCCAAGCAGCCCTGGGCAGAAAATAGAGTTTGGCACTTAAACGTTTCCCTGGAGGACATTGTGTGATACGTTTTACATGTTATTTCTCAAAGTCATGAATCTCATGCACCTAGGGACAGACTATTCAGTCCCCAGCTGTCATTTGACTTCTGCACACAGAGGACTACACAGTACCAATTTACACCACTTTCTGGTTGGCTTCATTTAATATATACTTGTACTCTGGAATGTGACAGGGAATAAGCCTCAGTCTAAAAGAGGGGCACTAACCTGCCCTGTAGCTACACATTGTGGTTTTTACAGTCCCACCCTTAATCTTGTCTCTAGTGTTTTTTATAGTAAGAGGGTTACTCATTTCAGCCTAAAGGCCAAACATTATCATTGCTTAAGGGTGTTCCACAAACAAATTAATGCCAGAGATTTCTTTGAAAGGTTCTGGCTGTAGAAAAATAAAATCTCTAGCAGAATTGGGTCATGCCACTGGGAAATAGACGCATCCTGACTTTGTATGGTGGAATATCTGACAGTGGGTGAGAGAGACGGGGAGAACTGTCTCTCAAGACCTAGAGGTGGTTCCCATTAAAGGGATAATAATGGGCAATATTGCTATCAACTAGATTAAGTTCTGAATTAAAGACTAATTCCCACTGAAGCACCAGTCTTACATTTCTAACCACAAGGCAGTACTAATGGCTGGAGGAACATTTACCCAGCTGGGAGGAATAGGGAATGGATGCTGTAATGGTGGCGAGAGGAGTACTTTACTTCCTCCAATTTGAATAGAGAAGGGGAAGTAAAATATTTAACTATACTTGAAATACATTATCATTTTTCAAGAGCAATATTCATAGAAAACAGCAGCAAGATCTTGGTGGAAATGACAAGTAACCTCACCTTGCCTCTCCCCTGATGTGAGATAGAACTTTGGAAATCCCTTATAACCCTGCCTGACCATGCTTAACCACTGAAATCTTTCAATGAGTTCAGACTAGAGAGCTTCCTGTTGAAGAATCATGTGACTTCATCCACTGGCATCACTTCTGCTACAACAGGAAATTACATTCCTCCAAACATGGCTTTTAGAGGCAATTCAAAGTACTTCTGATCAGAGTCAGTGCTAGTGCAAAAAGTAAGGCAAAAACTCTCCTAAATCTTTGGTCTAGTGAAACTTTGCTTCAAACTGCCAATTTATTTCTTACAATAAAAGTGTTATTTCAGCATATCTTTTGGTCGTACTTCAAATAATTCTGTAAGTCCTCTATAACAATTCATTTTCCCTTTAAAAAGCCCTAAAAAATTAAAAACAAACAAACAAAAAACATCAATGAAACAAACAAACTCCTCCCACAAAACTAACAAAAAAACCCCACTAACAAGCCAAGTAATAAAAAGAGCAAAAAACAAAAACAAAACAAAATAAAACAAAAACTAAAAGACAACAACAACAACAACAAAAGAAAAAAACCACAAAAGCTCACAAATAAACCAACACAACACAAACTCCTCAATTTGTTTTCTTTCCCAGAAACTTTTTTTTTTCACTTCCCCATCACCCCCAACAAAACCAGGTTTTATTGACTTTGACACGAAGCTTTAGCCCCCTTTAGATTCTACTGGGAAACTTTCTGCTGTGCTGAGAAAGTGCTGAAAATTAATGAGGAATTCTAAGTTCAGTTTTGTTAAATGTGGTCACACCTAGGTCTGTCTTATTCTGTGAAAGAAAGAATTGGAAAACAGGAAATGTAGAAGCTTTTGTAAGAGATGCTCTAACAGACCTATGTTTTTCCATCTGATCATTTCCTTCTTTGATGAACGGTAGATTATTTAGAGAAAGTGTCAAAAAACCCACAGTAGTAAGGCAGGGAATGAAAAGGTCCCTAACAGCCTTCAGAGTTTAAGTTTAAAAAGGGTAGTCTGACCATTTGCTCTTCTTTCCACTTTCATTCTTGCCAGAACTGCTGCCAGTGTATATCTGTGGTATCTCATTAATGGAAATGAAAAATGACTAGTTTTGATCCCAGTAAGGTCCAGTAAGGTGCAGGGGAAAAGCATTCATCTGGTTCAATTAACTCAGGAATTCAAGTTACACCTTTTGACTATAAAATCCAAAACTATCCTTTGCTCTGAATATAGAGTTCTCAACAAAGCAGAGTCTTGGTGAGTGAGGACAGGAGAAAATAAGCTTCACACTGCCTGTTTTGAAAGTGAGAGGTTAAATCCTCAAAGATGCTGCACATCTACAACTCCCATTGAGGTCTCCATAGCAAAAAAAAGTTACCCTACTAAATGCTTAGCTTCTTCTACGTTCCAGGATTTGGACCTTTCCTTCTATTTTAGAGAAATGTGTTGCCCATGCCAGCTTGAATTCTGCTGAAAGGAAGGAAGGTACTTTTTATGCCTTGAGGCCTGAATGAGAGATGTTTTTCGTGACTTAGTGCATGCAAACCAAGGATGATAATACCTGTGAGGTGTGAGGATGGGTGCAAAGGTGTACAAATGTTATGAAAATGGGAGCAGTATACACTCAGATCCCTTTAGTCTGTCTAAGTTGTTTACCATATGCATCTTTGTAGGCTTTTAGCTACATCCAGTCTAATATGCACTTACTAATTGTTTTGGTTTTGGCTTTTTTTTTTTTTCTCTATTGGGATATTTAGCATCAACTGTAGTGTTGGATACATCTGGTGTTATGGATTTCATTGAAATTCTCTTACTGTGAATTCTTATTCCCTTATCTGGGACAGGATTTGCCAAGAAGGACTTCTCTGAAGTACTTTTCAGTGATACACTCCCACATTCTCTATCTGCAGTTTATCCAGTTTCCAGAAATGCTGGGCAGAGAAGTGGAACCATGAAAATTACCTCGTGGACAATTTGTTGCATTGCTGTTGTTATTTTTGCCTAAGATTCTGTTAGAGTTAAATATGCTATGACAGCTGGAGATATAATCTTTTGGATAGACACTGTCAGATTTGACTATAACTATTGTGAAGAGGGAGATGAAAATACAAATCTGAGGGTTAAATCTCTGCTGGTGAATCTTATCTCAGTGCCTGAATGCACCCATAGTAGCTCTGTTTCACTTTCCTTATTAATCAAAAAACAAACAGACAAAAATCAGTGATGATGAGGAATTGAATGCTGAAATGATTGCCTTATAAAATAATAATAAAAAGAAAGGGGAAAATCTTCCAAGCTCCTATTAAAATTACAAGTTTAAAACAATGCTAGGATTTCATCAGGACACCCAGATATGAAATTCTAGTTTTTGACTGATATGTTAATGTGAGAAGCTCACAATTATTTTATAAAATGTTTTCACTGATGAAAGTCCAGTAGCTATTCAGTTCTTTCCAAGCAAAATGTAAAGCAGAGAACAGAGTGTTAGCATCCCTCACTTTTCAAGGAATTTTCATGTTAGTGTCTTGTTTTTTTTTAATAGTCACCCCATCTCAGCACTGTCATTAAATACAATTTGAGGGGAAAATAAAAAGAAAGGAAAGGAAAAAAGGTAATTTTTTCTCTTTGTTCTTTTCATTAAGGGTCTCGGTAGATCACAGGAGTAACTTTCCCCCTCTACTTCTTCATGACAGGACAAGAGTTCTTTAAACCCTCCTGCTCCTAGAAGAAAAAAAAATTAAACAATGAGATAAATTAAAACAACCCAAGCCAAAACATCCAAAGAGTGCAAAGCATATTACACATACAAAAGAGTAGATTAGAATGGTATTGAAGGATTGAAATTACCAGTATTCTACACGATGATAATCAAAGTATTTAGTATGTCTGAGACCCTTAAACATAATTAGTTTTAGTGAAGTCAATAGAACTTTTAAGATAATCCTTCTAGTTCAGAGAGTTGAAAATATGTACCACAGTAGTTTCTTAAAATAAGTGGTATATTTCCTTTTACTCTGTCTCTCATGTGAAAATAAGGATAATAATTTTCCTATAATCTTAAAATATGATCAGAAAAAATTCTCTTAAAGTCCAGATGCCATGTTGATATCACATCTGTATTGTAATTGTGATTTTCTTTTCACCTGACAATGTTCTCTTTCATTTTGTAATGACAAATTACATTTAAAGTGAAATATTTCCAAAACAATCAGCATTGTGTCATTTATGTCTCTTTTTGACATTTTTAAATTTAAGTGTTCAACTTTATTTTCATTATAAAATCCTTGCTCTTGCACCATGGTCCAAATATAACGTCTGGTGAATTCTGAGGTTCAAAACTTCTGCTTTTAAAGGTAGTACTTTAGGTCAGTAATCAGAGACTATTTTGAAAATGTGGAGCCTATTGTACACATGAATATGCTAATCAGCTAAACTTAATAGCTCTCATTTGTATTAATGCAAATTAGGTGGCTGTACTTTCCACCAAATATTTTCCTTAGTATTTATTAGAGAAATCACAATCTCTTTCCTCCCATAATAAGTCCTAATATTTCATCTTTACACTTTAAAGGGTGTGTTTTATTTTAGCTTAATGTAATTTCATTGAACAAAATTGCATCTAAAGGCAATATAGAGCCACAATTTGTTCCATGTCAAATAATAAAAATGGACTTTTAATTTTACACAATTTGGCCTTTTGGTTTGTGCATTTCAATTAGACCTCTATTGTAATCCAAATGGTGGAACACACTTTGTGTTCATTTGGTCTTGCAGACTGGCATCCAGCTGTATTCCTGGTTCCTCCTTCCCTGTAGCCTTCATCCTTTCTCATCTCTCCAATCTCAATTTACCTCCATGAAGAAAGACTGGGATTTTTCTGCTTTACTCAAACAAGTCTTGCACTAGGTGGAAATAAAACCACCTGGGACCAGATGTCCCCAGCTTTCGAAAGGAGTAAGGATTGGTAGACATTCACAACAATGTGGGCTTGTTCTGGCTTGTGGACCCCGGACCTGGAGCTGTTACTCCTTCAGGTTTCCTTACTGAACAGCAGGAGAGCCCTAGAGCTCAGGTGGAGCCCAAAGAGAAAGTTTGTAAGAACTATGTAAAGGAACTGCCTCTGTTTTTCTAAGCACAGCAGTGTGCAAGACCATGCTAAGTCTCTTATTATCTTTGTCCATATAAATTTGTTATTCATAGCAAAAGAATTTTTGATGTTAGCAATTTTCTCTTTTCAATGCGAAAACTATAGGGCTGCTCTTTACTGCATCATCCTTCAGAATTATATTAATTTTATTTCAGGATCACATGACAGCCATTCTCTTCTGAAGCAGAAAAACAAAAGGAACTCCACCATTAGTATTCAGAATGTTTCCAGCGTGACAATGACCTACATGATGAAGAGAAAGATCTGAGCTGAATGTAGCTGTTCCCACCCTCAAAAGAGATGAGACAGAGCTTTGATGGGGCACCATGAGCACACTTTCCAAAACCTTCCCATCCTCATGTCTGACTTGTCTAATTGGGGCAAAACCAGCTATTCTTTGGTTTTCACTCAGTCCCTAATTGCACAGTAGAGCCCCATACCTGATTTGCCCATGCTCACTGTTGTAATTAAGATGATTGATAATATGTGTTCTGCAGAGAAACGGCTGACGAGAGCTCCCAAGTCTTGAAGCCTTGAACTTCTTTTGCAGCTTTAAATGTAGCTCTAGACTTGGCTTAACAACTACTGGTTCTGTGTCCAGTAGAACTAACAAAACCTGATTTTTGGTGGCATTGTGTCTCAGGGCCAGGCCATGTGTGTCAGGGAAGGTACAAACCCCGATCCTGGGGCTGAGATGTTCAAAACTCCATTCCTTCTATGTGGGCTCTTTTGAGTCTAATGAGAGTGGGCTCATGCTGAAGCCTGTCTTTAGTGGCCATACTCAAAGAGTGTTTCTCTGCTGCTCAGATGTCTCTTCTCTGAAGCTTGTAGTAATTTAATATCTTTGACACCTCCAACCCCCAGCTAAATTTGATTGAAATGAGCTAATCAGTCTGTAAAGTGAGACAGACAGACAAATAGGTATAGATGTGTGTGCTCTTTGACCATGATAAGCCTCATTTCCTTCAGAAATCCAAGTGAAAGAATAAAATCCATGATGCTTTCAGTTTAATTTTGGTTTTCTGTTTTTATTGTTTTCTTTTTTGTTTTTTCTCTCAGGGCAAACTAACCCCAGCACTAAAAGCAGAGAAACCCTGGCATCAGAGTTCAGGGAAAAAGAAAGGGCCAAGCTATTCCAGTGGGGGAAAAAGAAGGGAAAGAGTTTTGTTTTGGTTGCTTTTTGTTTGTTTGTTTTTTGGGGGTTTTTTTTGTTGTTGTTTTTTGTTTTGTTTTGGTTTTTTTGTTGTTTTATTTTTTTTTTAACTGCAGTAGAAATCAAACACCAGAGCTTTAACGGAA
>VWZV01013562.1:53290-72638 GCA_013397155.1 Irena cyanogastra | reverse complement strand
TTTTTTTTTTTTTTCTTTCAGGACATCAGGAAATCAAGGAAACTTAATCTGTATCCTGGACTATGAGGCCATAAGTTTTACTCTTTCAAAGCTCTAATCCAGCAGATTTAGGAATCCGGCTCTCCTGGTGTGATTTAGGAATAGATTAATTTGTCTAGCATTTACAGAAAGGTTGACCAAATTTAGACAACCTGAAATGGTTGTCTCCAGATGGGAGATCAGCTGAGAATTGACATCCACATTACCACCCAGATGGGTTAAATAAATCCCACATCTAGGGCTTTCAGTGACATTCAGCAAGGAAACTCTGTCTTTTGGATTTGCAGTTGTAACTTCTGACAAAGACATTTCTCTGGCATAACCTGAAGAAATATACTTTCCCTAATAGGAAATATAACCTACTTACATACATTCCTTATATATTACTTATGGATTTTAATGTCAGTAAAAATTAGTGTTACATTAATGTTTATTATGACACATTTCATTTAATATTGTATCCCAGACACTGAGTTGGAAAAGCCTAATCACCATAAAAAACTAGACATAAATGACATCTGGAAAAATCAAAAAGGAAGATTGAGCCAGGTAATGGATGCAGAAAAGGAATTGGGTAGGTTGTTCTTTTTTATTACTATAATTTTATTTTATTTTAGCTCACAGAATTCAAGCTATAGAATAATAATGAAACATAATCCAACTTCCAAATAATAACAATGATGATAAAAATAAAAACTATGTGGGAGAAGTGGTGAACAAAACTGTTCAGCAGAAATGGGCGAGCAGCAGATTGGAAGTATGAACAAACCTGCCCGATGTCATAGCATGCCAAATTCTTGAAGATGACAGATGGTAGAATTTTCTTTTACTGCACTCTACAGAAATACACAATAAAGCGAAGTGCACTTCCTTCTCCTCCATCCTCCAGCAGGTCATTACTAGATTTCTCAAGACATTATACCTGTCCTCCCTTATTTTTCCATGACTTATTTTATTTTGCATCATTTACCTTATTTTTCGCATTTCTTTTTTTTTCTCATCTTTTAATGGCAGAATACTGATGTTTTGTTTCTGTTTCCATGTGATTAGAGCCTTGTATTTAATATTTTAAAAAATTAGCTTTTTAATGAAAATTTTCCTCAAAATTGTGAATGTTAACATCTAAGAGGGAGTGTTTTAATTTTTACTGTGGTACATAGCTGTATTTTCATATTCCAGAGGATACAGATCCTCTTTGGCAATAACAACCCTTGTGACACCCCTACATTACCAATCTTTTATTATCTTTCCTCTCAGATGGTATTACTCATATGCATTCAATAAAACCCATGTTTGGTGATGCTCTTTCTCTGGCCATCACAGGGCTCCCCTGAGGGGACAGATAGGGAGTGGCTCATTAGTGAGCAAAACACTTCCTGGGAACTTTCAGAGGCACTAGAGGATGATTACTGATACTGCTAAACAGAAAAGCTCCAGATATGGGTTTGGATTGTGACAATTATCAACCTCCCAAGATATTCCTTGTCGTGCAACCAGTATGGATTAGGGACTGCTCTTGGTAGGCAGTGAAAGTCGTGCTTTACAAGCTAAGAAATTGTTGCAGTGTGGATGAGAGCCATTTCATGACATTCAGTCGTCAAGGAATGTACCAACAAATGTTTAATTTACACCTAGTTACATTGTCTAAGAACAGTTCTGGAGTACCTCCAAACAGAAAACCATGGGATATACCCACAAACACACTAAGGTGAGAGCAGAGAATGAAGGAAGAGTTGCATGCATGTTTAGAACCAGTTTGTATTCTCAAATGACATGTACTGAGTGGAAAACACACTTTCATTTTGTTCTCCATGCTCCTCCTCATTTTTTTTTTTTTCTATTTTCTGCCTTCAAATAGTAGGATTTTCAGGTCAGGGACTATTTTTCCCTGTGTTTATGACTAATTCTTTGCAAAAAACGCCATACCTCTGTCATAGCTAAAGGAGTTATCACAAGTGTTGTTAACCTACAGATCTTGAACTCTCATTGCCAAAACAAAGAAATTGCTAATACAAATAAAATGATCTTTCTGAAGATTTTTGTGGAAATGCCTACACTGATGCTCATCTTCTCCTTCTTTGTCTTGTTTAATAAGAAAACACCATCCTTCTCAAAATTATTTGCTATATTTTATTAAAAGACTAATTTAAAGAGCTTTATAACTCCTAATAGTAAAATAGCTCTTCAAGATGGATTGCTGCCTCCTTTTTTCTGTGAGATGGCAAGAGCCTGACAAAAATTCAGAGAAAAGGGGGATACAGAGCACCTTCTCTGAAGGATTTCCAAGAAAATAATCCTGCTAAACCAGTTTTGGGAGAATGAATGAAGCATAGTGGTACAGCAAACACATTAAAAGTTACCACACAAAGAGAGATATTTTTTATTTGTTTGTTTCTCTCCTTCTTGTGTCATCCGTGGCCTGTCCGGAGGCAAAGAGACTGACACTTGTAATATCCTCCCTCTCAAGCCGTCTGTCAGCTGGGAAATAATGAAGGGAATTGAGCTTGTTTCAGCAGAGATCAAGATTTCTAATGGGAAACTGGTGATGGAGATTGTCTGAGTGCTTGTGCCCTGAGCATGGATGAGTTAGTCAATGTCAAAACATAAACCATCACTCAGGGAATGTGGATAAGCTTGTTTGGCTCCACAGCTGCTTGCTGTGTTGGGAAAACTCCATTATGTGCTGTGCTTTCCTAATTATTATTTATTTTCAAAGGCAGCATTTTCTTTTGTAAATGTGCAGTCAGAAAAAAAAAAAAATCCTGCTGGGCATAGAAATCTTTGTTGCCATTTTGAATATGTGGGAGAGGTGGGTTATACAGGAGTCTCATAGAGAGGGTTTTTTTTATTTTCTGCATATTATTTGAGTAATATGTAGTGGTTTCTGTTAACACAAGTTGTGGTCAGCTGGAGCTTTTCTATTAGCTATAAAACACCCAAGATTGACTAGGCTAATGCTAGAAAGTTAGAAATTCCATACAAAATAACCATGATGGCACATTATTTCTCTTTCCTTTACCTGCTTTTTCTGCTGAGACCAAAGGCTGTTTGGAACTGGAATAACTTCTTTCTACAGGTTTGCACAGTGTCATCTGGTAAGGCTTTAGTCTGGCCTGTATTCTCTGAATTCTGGTGTAATATATGTAAGTACAGGGTTTGCAATACATCACTGGCCATTACTGAGAACAAGAGATAGACAATCTCCTCTTGCAAATGGCTTAGAGTAGTTGATCCTGCCTTGGGGAAAGAACACACGGATTACACACCCTCTTAAGACCCTTTCCAATGCTGTTTTTCTGTGATTGCATCTAATATATACTTCACTGCCATTAAGGCATTTTGAATCTAAAACGGGACTCCTTCTTTTACATAAAGGGAAGTGAGAGTAAGTCCATCTGTAAAACAAAGTAAACTAAAATAAAACAAATCTTTGTTTCTGAATTGTTTTAATAAATACTTTTTTTTTTGAAGTTCCTGAGTCAGATGTTGTTCAGAAGCAGGTTTTTGGATTGCTGGATTGGATCTGTTTCCAGCTGTACATCTATTGTTCTTTATTCTATTGAGTGTGTTTCAGATATAAAAATCACTTGCTGTGAGCTTGGGTAGAAAGGCATCTGTCAGAAAAGGGAAGCATGCCCAGCTTTTGAAGGGAGAAACAATACCTAAAAGCTTCTGTAGCCATAGTTGCAAAGATGATTCTGTCTGTGTTTTGTCACTGGTTTCTTCATGTGCTTTGCTCATGAAGCATACTGCAGGCAGCGTTTCTCCATCTTTAGACCAAGCTGAAGACACAATATTTGATCTACAACTACCTTTTGCTTTCCAGTTCTGTGTGAAGAGTTTAATTTTCTTTTAAATTATGCAATCAGAGTTATGCAGTGATGAACAAATAACTGCCTAACAAATAGAAGGGAGGATTAGAAGACTAAATATGAAAGTTAAAAGTTTGTCTAGATCTGCTTAAGCTCTTGTCTCACCACCAGTCCATCAGAGAGCCTGGTCCATCCTCAGACATCTCCCTGCAGATACTGACAAACACTGGTGAGGTCCCCTCTTAGTTCTCTCTTCTCCAGGATGAGCAGCTCCCTCATCCTTTCCTCATAAGAGAGGCGCTCTAGGCCCTCATTATCCCTCCACTGGATCTGGCCCAGGAGCTGCATGTCTCTCCTGTCTTGAGGAGCCCAGAACTGGGCACAGCGCTCCGAGTAAGTTCTCATACAGCCTAAACACAACAACAGAAGTCTTTGTTGCAAGTTCAAGATGTGACATTTTCTTTTTGACTAGGACAGTGCTGTGCTGGCCAGACTGTGTGATGACCTTGTGCCACGCTGGGTCATTACTCTGAGCTGTTTGGTATCTGAACTTGGTCTCTCTGACTGGCTTGGGAGCTCCGGTTCTGCATCTGCAGATAAAGCATCTCTCTTACCTTCTCTTTAGCTGAGAAAACTTGCATAACACTGCACACTATGAGCTATGGTTAAACATTCAGAACACCTTCCTCTTCGTGACCAGGCATTTCTCTGTCCTCCAGAACAGATAAAGGTCATACACAGAAATTTAAAGTGTACCTCATGAAATTATCATATGTTAATCGGCCTCTTCAGATAGCGATCTGTACTCTGGATTGTTACAAAATCTCAGATGCTTTTTTTTATTAGTACCCCCTGATGGGACCTTTTGAGTGAGAAGTCCGGCAATGTATGAGGCCTTTATATTTATTTATTTTCCATGTCCATTTAGCAGATGCTCTTGCTAAGTACAATTCCTCATTCTCAGGGGCTTCTCGTGGCACAGAGGTCTAAAAGTTCAACCACAGCCTCTACAGGATAGGGCTTACATCCTCTTCTGTGCTTTTTGAGTTGCTGGAAACTCTTTCATTCTACATCTAATAATAAATAATTGCAATAATTAGTATTATCAATAATGCAGGATCTCAAAGGACACAAGCACTGGTAAAAACAGAGCATCCAAAAGATTTCTGTGAGCACAGAAATGCCCCCCCAAGGAAATAAAGTAATCAGAGGGAAATATTTTGAAAACAATACAACTTTGGGAGAAATGTGTTATTTCTAGTATGCTTTGGTTCTCTATAGAGCAATAAAAAAACCCTCATTAATTATTATAATTGTTGATTATTTGTTAGGCACTAAAAATATAGTCAGGATAATGAAGGATTTTTAATTTTCAAGGCTTTAGGATACTTAAGCAAAAGGACCAGTGGATTTCAGTCAGTCTCACGCTGGAGAGGTCACAGAGCACAAACACAGGATAGTGAACACTTCTTTTCACAGTGCAATCTATAAACTGTAGGCCAAATAAAACTGAGCAATTAATTTTCTCTTTTTTGTTTCCTGCCAGGAATACTTCAGCTCAGTGGAACTCATTCTGTCCAGAATATCAGTGTCCCGACTATTTTGAGCATCTGAGTATAATTGGTAAGCTTTCGGTATCTATTGCATTAATAGACCTATTTCATCCAATAAATGCAGGTACAAAATTTTACTTTCAAGGTCAAACCAAGAACTTTTGGAAAATATCCCGGATAAAAACTGCTTTTATAGGCTGGAGGCTACCAGGAATTTCATGTTCATATTGGCTTCACAAGTCTTTCCAGTGGTCAGAGCCCTCCACTGCTGTTTGTAAGACAAAATAAAACCCACCCCAAAAGGAAAAAGCTCATTTCAAACCTGAGTAGATTTAACAGAGAGACTACAAGCTCTCAAAGGATAACCACAGGTTAACTCTTATGAAGACGTGGAGAGACAGGGAAAGGCAGAAGCCCTGAGAATGCCTTGGAGGATTAGGTAGCATTGGCAGGAAGGACAAGGAAGGCAGCAACCTACTGGATTTTGGTGAGGGGCAAAGGTGTGTTACTCTCCCTGTCAAACAAGCCACCGCCAAGGCTTACAAATGAAGGCTGGAATGGGGAAAACTCCACAGTAAATGAATATCCTATCTTTTGGGGTATATAATTCAATTTCCTTATGCAGTTCTTGAATTGCCTCCCAAACTCTTCTGAGCAACCCAAGAAAAGGATTTTCATACACAAATGTGAATTTTCTGTCCAGTGATGAGCAGTACCCTTTACTACCCCAGCCCCTTCATTCTTGATTTCATGCTACATCCAAGGATCCTAACCCCATGCTGCTTCTTCCTTCCTCTGGTCTCATAGGAAGAAGTATTTTTTTTTTACAGTAGAAACTCCTGTTTTCAGCTGGAAAAGTGGCAACACTGGGCCTGACTGTCAGCCTTTCTGGGCTGGTGAGGTTTTTTATGAAATTAGACATATTTGTCTTGATGTTTAGTAGAGAGCATGAAATTCAAATCTCTGTGTTTGGCATTCCGCAGGCCAGCGCTTTAATATTCAATGACATAACTTCATTGCAGTTTTGACAACACTATATAGGAGTTGTGCTTACCATTGAAAATTAAAGCCACTGAAAGAGTTGACAACAGCAGAATTGTGAATGCTTCCAGGCTCCTGAAGTGATTGTTATTCCAGTTTGTCTAGAAGTGCTTATTGTGTTTGTAATACCGTCAGTTCCACTTAAGGGCTACTTGAAGTCAATGCAATACGGGTAAGTATTACAGAAATCTTTCTTTCCTCCTGAACATTTATACCTCTGTGGCTTATTTGCATTTTCATTTGCCCATATGTTTATTGATTAGATTTTTGCTTGAAATCTTATCCAGGGTTAGTGTTTATATCTGTCTATCGTATCTACCAAGATTCTTATCTGTTCCTTGTCTCCATCATATTTTAGCACCTCAGAATCACTCACAGGCTTTTATCTTCAGCTCTGAGGGAGGGAAGTGCTGTCTGTGTTTCAGAAATTGGAGATTTGTATGCAAGCCCACGAATTATGAAAACTCTATCCTAATTTCCTGTACATGTTAGTTACACAGATTGATCTTGCTATGGTTTCTGCAGTGAAAAGGGATTGTGTACTGAGCATCTAAACTCAGTTCAAAAAACAATAGCAGTTGAAAACATTATAAAAATCAACCTCCAAAACGTATTAAATTCAAAGCAACGAAGCTATAGAGCTGAAAAATTGATATGCATAAAAGTCAGGGAATTAAGAATTTTGCTTTTCTCAGTGACTTTTACATGCTTATCACAAAGCAAAATTGTTTGCTCAGGTTTACTGTGCTGATCTCATTTCTTCAGATTGTATCGTGTAATATCTCCACGCTGATATGTAGAACCAAGCCTAAATTTATTCTTAACCAATTTGAGGCATGTGAAGCTCCTCACCTTATCTTCATTGTACCTCGTCGTTCAATGCAAAGATTTGCTGACAGAACTTATTTCTCAAGAGTGTCATTAAGACAGAACCCATAATCCTCTGAGACTTACAAACCCAAATCTTTCTTATTTTCATTAGCTTTTCTCCCTGCATGCCTGGAGACCCTGAGGGACAATGGTCAAATGCCATAGAAATGGCAGTTATCCAGATCCTTTCACTGGGAAAGTTGGAGCTTCCAATTGGCTTGATAGCCTTGATGGCTTCTGTGTACTCTGGCTCCTGAATTTGGATTTTAAACTTCTCACTAACTTTATTTAAACACTTTAAAAATGCAGTCAAAATTTTTACTTCCGTTGACATAATATGGTACTCTGCCTGAGTTAGTTGCAATTATATTAACACTTAAGCAGTGGAATAAAATAAATATGCAATGAATATTCACATTAATGAAGTGAAATTATTGATACCCATAAAATTTGTGAAATACATTGAAACAAATTTATATGAACTAAATTTTTCTTATGCAATCAATATTAAAGGAATGTAGAGATTTTCTGTTCACACATTGCAGGTATTACATCTGAAAATTGCTTTTATTATTTACTGAATTAAAGAAGAATTAGGTTTCCTTTTCTCAATCCTCATATTACAAGGCTGGGACATCCATGTTATTGACATAATTTAAAAATAAATTTTAAAATTAACTTTTGTTTTTGGCTGGAATATTCTTTCCCTTTCCACCCCACACTTATTCATGGCCAATTTATCTCCATATACCCTTGTGCCAACAATGCCTTTTAACATAATAGTTTCTTCTTGCTCCCTGATGTTATTTTCTCTTTCCCCTCACTCACAGGCATTCCAAAAAGCATCCACATTTCTTATCATCCTCTAATATGACATCGGTGTTAGTTATGCACTTATGCAAGTTTTGGGATGGACTTCATGTCACTAGTGATTTAATCTGTGCAAATTGCTAAAGCAGTGATATCAATGGAAGAAACCTCAAGAGCCACAGATGATTCAACAGAGATTGACATCATTGTCCAAGATAAGACCTGCAGATCACTGCACACATCCCTCTCCTGAACCCTGGGAGAACCCAGGTGAGCCATCTCAGACGTGGCACTTAAGAGTGGAAAGCCTAGGAGAAAATCTGCCCTGTTTTCCCTGCAGGCCACAGGTGATTGTGGATCCTCTCCATGCTTTGGGATTATTTGGATGATCCATATGAACAAAAGCAGATAATGCCTAATAGAGGAACACAGAGCCCATTCCCCTGGCTCAGAACAAGAGCTAATGGATTCAGTGTCCTGTCTCCCACGAAAAGAGACTTGCCTGACTAAAAGAAAAATCACAGGCATCAACATCAGACAGAAAATAATCATGAATAAAAAAGAACAACAAACAAATAAACAAACATCCAGATTTAAAAAGGTTGTTATGGGTTGCTGAATAACCTCCCCCCAGGAAAATTCTTTCTTAAAGCCTGAAAGATGATAGTTGTTAAATACTTATTATAATTCTTCGTATTCATCTTATATGAGTATCTGTCTCAGCCTTTGAGTTATGACATCTTCTTGGAGAAACAGGCTATCCAGCGCCATAGCCTTAATAGTTCCAATTTTATTTTTTATTTCTGGTCCACTTATTCCTTTCTTTAAGAAGCTACTATCTTGTTATCTGCTGCAGATGATCTCCATGCCAAGATTTTGTTTTCCCAAACATTGAATTATTTGTGCACAAGCACAGCATCTAAAATGGTCTTCAGGCACAAAAAGTGCTTGTAATTCCCAGATAACTCAAACCATGAGATTTGAAAACATTTTATGAACAAAAAAATAACCCCCAAACTATTCAGCTCAGAAAGTGAGACGTGTTTCAGCCTAGAGAAATTTGTCCTGTGCCAAAAGATTTTCTAAGCTGCTAAAGGTGCTGAGACTACGCTGTAAGGGTCTTAGTTGGAGTTTAACCAGACAATACTCTCATGATAGGCACTGGAACTCTGCAGCAAATTATCAAGTTCAGAGCAGCTGAACGTTTCTAGCCTTACTACTCATGAATGTCCCTCTGCAGACTTCAAAAGCCTGGAAGTCTCAGAAACCTTGTGCTTTCAATCAATTTCTTTCCAAAAACATTTTAACAGAAGTTGGACACGATTTTCCCTTGTTGGTGTAAGAGTTGCTCACACAGTTTTCACTTTCTTCTTCTCTGTCAATCTCTTCCCAGTGGTTCTATTGAATTATTTTAAATCCTCCTGATAAAAGACTATGAAAGCTCACTCCACAGGTAGGTTGTTGTTTAAATCTTTCCCCCTTGTTCAGAGACATAAAGTGGCTCTAGTGCACAAAAAGGAACCAGGCTCTTATTTGGATGCTGGGTCAAATTCTGGGCTCTCTGAAAGAGAGACATTAATATACCAGAGCATGTCTAGCAAAGAGCTACAATGATGATGAGGTACGTGGAGCATTTGACATGTGAAGAGAAGCTGCAAGGGCTGGAGCTGTTCATCCTAGAGGAAGGAAGGCTCAGGGGGATCTTTAATCAATCTGCATAAATACTTCAGGAGAGACAGTGAAGAAGTCACAGTAAACAGGACAAGAAGCAGTGGGCGTAAATGAAAACACAGGAAAATCTATTCAAACAAACACATGAAGAAGCTTTCTAAATGTAAAGGTGGTCAAACACTGCAGCAAGTCATCCACAGAGGTTAGACAATCTCCTATTCTGGAAAATGCTGGAATCACAAATGGACATGGTCCTGAGTAATCTATTGAGAGGACCCTAATCAGCTGGGGGTAAGCCCAGAGGAACTTCAGAGGCACCTGCCATTCTCATGTATTCTGTGACTTTCTGATTGCTCGCTGCTGTGAACACCTAACACATGCAGAGAGGAAGTAGATTTCAGTTTGCTTTTCTATCCTGGCACCATGTTATTATTCCCTCTGAACAGTTGCTTATGTTCACCTCTGTGCCCATACTGTTCAGAAATATGGTGGCCCTCAGGTGTCAAATCCTAACTAGTTAACTTTTTTCTATGTGACTCTTCTCACAGTTTTTCTTTCTCAAAATCATAGTGTCAACACTTCTTTCCTAACTTTTTTTGTAAACTTTTTAAGTCAGGTTTCAATCCCACTAATGTTATCAGCGTTTCAGTCTTAGTACTTTTGTAGAACTTGATCCTATCTGTTGCCTTAAATCCTGGGAGTCATTTTGTCAGCATTAATGATTTCTTCTCATTAGTCCACATAAAGTATGTAAGATTTGGCACAATTCAAAAATCGGAAATAAATCCTGAATGGTTCAGAAATGTCCTATGAATTAGCAGGATGTATTTCATGAGTAAAGTACAAGTAAATGCTTAGTGAATACGAGAAGCCATCCAGGAATATCTGAGCAGTCTTATGGTTTCAGACTGTTCTCACAGGAGCTACTTGTCATGAATTCTAGTCAGCAAGACTGCACTTGTATTTCATGTTGGTACATGCATGGTGCTTATCGAAGAAAAAGATCGCTCTTCTGACACCAATCTCCAAGGCTTTGGTTTCCTGTCCAAACACTGACATGTTGACAGATATAAAGCTCCCCATTTCTCAGGCAATATTGTTCTGATCATGATGGTTTTGACGAAATTCTATCTTTATCCCCAATCCATTTTATTTTTTATCATGGCGATCGCTTCCTAGTTTCCCTCAGATTACTTAGTAGCTCAGCATCAATAGACAGTGGTACTAAAGGGAATACACTTTAGTGCTCGTACAAAGACCATCCATCATGGAGAGATGGATTTGGGTATTTTTATAGGATTCTCCTCCGTGGTTGGCTGAGTGCTGTTCTGCTGCTGTCTAACATGGGAGGATTATAGGTGTCTCTCTGTTGTACCTGCTGCTTTCATGTTGCAAAGCAGGGGGGTTACTAATAGCAATTGTTTTCAGCTGGAGCTTTTAAAGCTTGTAATACCAATACATAGGATTGAAAGTTATTAAATGAACTGCCAGTACTGCAGCAGAGATGATAGTGTCTAGCTCTGGGCACTTTATTCCTCAGTTTCTTCCTTTTTCCTGGGTACGCAGACTTTACATTGAGTGCTTTTTCACCATGGTGCTCTCCTTTAGCAGACTGCTTTCTATATATAGTTTCCAAACAATGCTAATCTTTCTTTAATTCCTTTTTTTAAGCTTTCCCCATCTTTTATTCTCTGACAAATTATACCCTTGGCATCAGGCTCTTCATCGTCTTTCAGCTCACTCATCCTTTCCTGTAGATAACAGCTTTCTGTGAGCATTTTCACTCTGAACATCTTGCCTAGGATCATTATCTAAAGGTATTAGTGTATCTAGAACTTCTTGTCCCTTACTTTCCTTTTCCTCACACAAAGAACTCAGGCACAGGTTTTGCTGATGAACCTGGGAACAGAAATTTTCACTTTATTTGTGCCATGATGGGCTCAGAGCTACTTGGAAAAGAGGTCTTGGGATGATAAAAGATAGTGCTAAGAAAGTATCATCTCACCAATAGTTAAATTTAGGAATGCAAGAGGGAGAAAAGCACTGTGAGTCTGCAGCATCCCTTAACACGATGCTGTGTGCAGTTCTACTTTTCCTCGTCTCTTAGAGCAAGTAAGAGAAGATACAGAAAAAAGGCAACAAGAGAGATCACAGGTATAAAATAACATCCATCCACGAAACTCTGAGGCCTAAATAGAGAGATGACTGAAAGATGATGTGATAAGGGTCTGTGAAAACAATGTTCATGGTATCTTTCAAAATACAAGCTAAGGCATGAAATGAAACTGGCAGACAGGAATTTAGAAATTAACAAAAGGAAGCACTTCTTGGAACTCCTTACAGCAGGTTGTTGGGTATGTTAAAATGCTTATGGGTTTGAAAAACAGAAAGAATTAGTAGAAAATTTGTTGATAGTTATTATTCGCAAAGATACTGCCCTTGGAATAGGAACAAGAAATGTTTCAGAAACAATAAATCCTTGGAGGATATTTAGGAAGAAAAGAGCAATATTTCTCACCCTATAGATATTCAGTGGGGTTGGTCAGAAAAAGAGTTTTAAAATTGAATTCCATGAGAAATGTTATTTCAATAGGGCTATTCTTTGTGTGTGTGCATGCATGTACGTCAGTGAAATGAAACACTGATGAATATTTTTGCTTCAAGTATCTTAGGAAAAACTTTGAGTAGTACATTTTCTGTTCAAACATCTTAATGGCATATTTAAATTTAATATCTCACAATACAGTTGAACAAAGAAAATTACCTTATTTCATATGGAATACATAAATGCACAGATAATCAGAATTACATATTTTTAAAAATGTTTTGACAATTCGAAGAAAGTATGTTTACATATATTTCTAGGGGGGAATTCTTAAAAAGTTTTTTGTCAGATTTGTCTTGATATTATATTGCACTGTTTCTCTGCAATGACATTTTGTACAGTAAAGAATTTACACTTGTTTCTGCATCAAAAAAATGTTATTACCATATAATCTTAGCAGGCGGAGATCATAAGGACCTCACATTATTAAAATATTCCATTTCTCTCCCAGGGTAGGATTATTATCCTCACTTACATTGTCTAGTGATTTTCTTCTATCTCTAGTTTTAAAAATCCAAGCAAATGAGTTTACTGGAAAAAAAAAAAAAAGACCCATAAAACTGCTCTAACTATTTTTTTATATAACTTTTCTTTTCCCCCTTGAAAAATGCCATTTAAGCAAAACCAAAATGTTTCTGGAATGTGCTAATTTTGGTAAAATTCTCCATGGAAACTTTTTTAAACAGTTCCAGGTGGTAGTGATAACTGTGTTTGCTGTGCTTCTGACATTTCCCTCTGTAAATATTCTCTTTCGCATGAAATTCCAGACTACATTTTGTTCTAAATTAAAATAAAATTTAAAAATATTAAAAAGTGTTTAAGAGTTTAAATCTTTCTGAAAAATCCATTTTCATGTGAGTTGTCTGTATCACTTAAAGAACAAAGTACATTTAGTAATGTTTTCCTTTTCTTTTATAATGAACCATGATGAGAAGATGAGCTTCTCAGCTGTTACAAGTATGGGTGGCAGCTCCACCCATGAAAAACCCTTTGCGAAAGGTTTCGTTCCCCTCATCATTATCAACTCTGTAAAGATGCCAAATCCTTTCTTATTTGTATTTACTACCTTTGTCCTTGTTCTTTCTAAGCTAGTTCTGTTCCAGCTTTGCCTCTCGTACAGTTTGCCATGGTGTGGGCCAGGTTTGTTGGAACTGATGAGCCAGACCAGAGCTCCAGGTTAGAGGATATTGCTCAAACAGGCTCCCAGACAGCAGTCAAGCATCTCTTTGACCTCTGAGCCTTGAACAGAAATGTTCATTTACTCAAGAGAGACCATGGGGAAAAAAAAAAAATAAGAAACAGGATGTCACCAAAAACTGGGGAATAGAGTCTCCAAACAATTTGCTTGGCTAGAGTGCCAAAATTAGCAGTGTTGTATGCATGGAGAATTCTCATCAAAGCATGCATGCCCAGTAACCTAAGAGACCAGGTTATATTCCTGAAAGCACATTTTCTGCATACATTCATATATGCTAATGATTTCAGTGGACTTATTTGGATATGATTCCAAATCTTCTGATTAATCTTTTTCTCCTTGAGAGTATTTTAAATAGGAAGTCAGGTCATAATGTACTTCCCTCATCATTCTTTGTTCTGACACACAATCCTTGTTCCCAAAACTAAGACATCTACTAGTACGTATTAGTCACTGATATAAGTAAATAAGGAAACATTATCTGGCACAAGACTTATTAGTCATGATGTAGGAAGTTAATACAAGGCCACATTAATCTCTGGCATTTGCACTAAGCACTCCATGTACAAACCTAAGCATTAACCACAAATATAGGGATCATTCAGTATGTGCTAAAGCTGAAAGAATTTTCTAACATCTTCCCCCACTGCTGAACAGACTTCTTCTTAAAGAAACAGAATTTGTTTGGGAACAAGGGTATCACAGATTATATGAGTACAGACTGTAAATTGGGCTGGGAGAGGGGTTGCAGGTAGAGACTGAGGCCCCATAAAGCCTGGCTTAGCACTGAGAGGGATGCTTCCACATGAGCAGAGACAGGGAAGGTAAAGCTCAAACAAAGATGTAGCTGCAGCTACAGAATCCCAGGACACAGGCCTATCTGCACCCACGGGAGGATGAGCAATGCAGTCTGGCACTGACACTGTCTAATCTCTTCTTAAAAACCTCACAAGCAACAAAGTTTCGCAACATTGCGTCTCCATCACGAGAAGTAATGACCTGACATTCACTGAATGATTGTATCCCCATTCCCTCTCCTTTCCAATCCTTCATGTGAGATGGGGAAATGCTGCTAGCCTTGCTTTGGAGGAGACAGTGAAAAAAATAAATGTTTTGGCCAACGTTACACAGGAAGGCAGAGCAAAAGGCTTGAAGCCACTGCCTGAGTGCCACACTCTGGTCCTCCGGTTCGTCCACAGCTCTCTCTGCCTCTGAAATATGACTATTATTCTGACTCTTTCTTCTTCCCTTCTTTTTCCAGTCCCTGCTATGGTTGGAAACACGTCACTGTTTTGCACTTGGCCATCCTCCCCAGGCTTCTGTGGGGGTGCTCAGTGCCTGAGCCCAGGGAGAGCAGCAGAGCAGGAGCTCAGCCCTGGGATCAGCTGGACTGCACCAGCCGCATAGAACTGCTTCAGGATCAGCTCTAATTTCTCTCCAACCTTCAGCCAAGGAACTCAGAGAAAGATGAAGTATCGGGAGGGGCGATGAGAGGAAGGTGAGGCATTTTGTCACTAACAATACATCCTCACTTATCACTTGCAACTGGAAGTGCAGATAGCAGTTATTAAAAGATGTACCATTAGTACAAAAGCTCATTACAGCGCTGTAATCCTTGTAAGCATTTGCGACTGATACCAATGGAGTTGGCAGTGTGTAGTGGGTTTTTTGTCTTTTTTCTTCCCTTTTTTTTTGTTTTGTTTTTTTGGTTTTTGGTTTTTGTTACATGTATCTGGGATTGAGAAAGGAGCCAGAAATTCAAGGATCAAAATATGCTTAGAGGAAATCCTGATTTCAGCATAATTATAGTGTTTATATGTTCATAAAACATAAAGACACTGAAGAGTCACATGTGAATATTTTTCCACCTTCCATAAAAAGGGACTAAAATCCCCTTTCTGGTAAGATGTAATATCATCTAGAATGGGCCTGCTCATATTTTTTTGCTTATATCTGACTTACTTTCTCCAACTACATTTGTCTCACTCTTAGGAACAGAGTCTTTTCACTTCTTACCTGTTGTTATGACACTTTCCCTTCACCCATTGTCCCATATTCTTTCTTCTCATTTGAAACAGTTTTCTGTCTTTAAAAAAAAATCTCAATATGAACCAGGGCACTCTGCCAGACGTTTGACAAACTTACATTGGAAACTGCTATTCTATCCTGTTGACCCTTGAACTTTGTCTGAGCTATGGTTTATTTCCAGCCACTCCACTAGCCTCCATTTTAACTGTTGGCAAATTATTTCATTATTTCAGTGCCTCAGGAAAACAAGGATAAGAACATTTCCTTGTTTTATGAAGTTCTCTAAGATATATATAAGAAAAAGCTGTAAAGAGCTAAGTAGTACTACTGGTAGTAATAACAACAATCATAATGGAGATAAAATGAGCCTATGTTCCAAACTTTGATGCTTTTTTTTTTCCTTGAAAATATCATTACCGAAATGGAAGGGGAAATAATGACAGAAAGGAAGATGTTCTTCATTCTACTAATATAAAAAAGAATAATAGATCTCCATGAGACTGGCTACCCAAAGTAATATTTTGTTCAGTACAAGAGAGTATAGGTGGCAGTTAGTATTCAGACACATGGATTTAGGTATTAAAAAATGAAGAGAAACACCATATATGCAAGTTTCATTTGCCTATAAGTCACTTAGAAAATAGAGATCTCTTGGTTACAAGGATTCTTCTTCACTGCAATTTAAAATCAATGGGTCAATATAGTAAAATCACCTTGATTCAGCGTGAAAAATAAAAATACTGGTATTTGTCTATTCTGAAGCAACAAATAGGACTGAGAGGGTCTATATGACTGATACCCAGCTACTTGCTGGCTTGTTTCTCCTGTCTTGAGGAAAAAAATGCATTTTCTTGCTTATGCATAAGTAAACTCCAAGGGAATATTTAATTCATGTCACCTTAATGGGTAGAAACACTCTTTGCAAGCTTGAATTTCAAACAAATAGTCAGGACCACAAGGCTGCCAACAGCTGACTGAAAGGCTGAAAGGCCACCATAGGTGAATTTTGGATGCAGATACAAATCTCATTAAATGTATTGATGTATTAAAGCTAATGTTTTGGCCAAAAAATATCCTTCAGGCTCAGCAAAAACAGGAAACAAGCTGTTCTTTGCAGTATAACAGCTGGATTGTGTCAAAGATCTGAAACTAAAGTACTTGACAGGCTGGGTACAAGTAAAATGGAGGCTTCCCGTAGGTAAAGAAAATACCAGAAGTTGCATTCTATATTCCTCCTAAAACAGAAATAAATGTGCTAAGGGGTTTTGAGAGTGAGCCAAGGGGCTGAGAGAGTAAGCCAAAGAAAAGACAGAGGGACAGGGCCATTAGCACAGGGAATGTCCCAGTGAGGTGGACATACAGACTTGACTAAGGCAATTGACTTTATTTTCAGTCAAAAATGCAGAAGGATATAGCCGGCTGGTAATTGTATGCAAATAGTCTTCTCCAAGATTTTACCTGGCCCTGGTCCCTGAGGTTTCAGCTCAGCCTTGGACAGCCCAAAGGCTGGCTAACCCCAAAGGAAGGGTATGAGATGTGAGCTGCATGCTCAGCTCTGATGTGGCCCTGCCTGGCAGTACTGAGAGATTCACCCTGGGAGATGGACCCAGCATGGGGAAAACACTCCAGTGCTCCAGTGACACCAGCTGAATGAAAAGAAGTGGCTTCAAAAGGGACATCACTGGCCAGGGATTCAAATAGCCCTTGACAGAGAGCAAAGCCGAGGGTAAAGCCGCCGTGTGCTCCTCGTTTCCCAGCCTCGTAGATGTGCTCACAGATCCCCAAGAGCTGTCACGTAGCATTCTACCTTTCCTACTCAGATAGCTCAGCAGCCCTGGCTGCCTTATCATCAAATCCTGCACCTCACACTTCTAACAATTCCTACAAGAACTCTTCTCTTTCCCTCCCCTCAGTTTTCCCCTCCTCTCCTCATTCCTCTGAGTGATTCATGTTGAAGTTAGAAGGATTAAACAATATGTTATCTCAAATGCTGGTAATAGCTTCAGGTTAAAACCATGCAGTCTGCAAGAGGTACCTTGTTGCTTAAGTTATGCAGAGACCAGAGGCTGCAGAGCAATAGAATCTTTTTTTTCAGACTTTTATCATGCCCACTCCTATAATGTATTATAAATCATTACCTTCCCACTCAGCATCCTGGAGTCACCAATATTCAACAGCATGCTTTTCCTTTCCTAGAAATAAATTAATATATCCTTAAAAAAAAAAATTGCTGGCTGAATTTACTGCTCGGAAAAGTGAGCGCCTGAGAAATGCTGTGAATGGCTGTGGTGTGAATTCACACACACACAGCTCTGCAGTCCCCTCACCACCCCACTGCCTGCTACAGCCCAAATTCCTTCCTACTTCTTGCTATTGGAGACTGCATCTCTCACCTGGCTACTGCGCCATTCTTCATTATGCTGCTCTTTTTCATCCTTTCCCTTCAGCCCTGCCAAAGCAGCTGAGCTCAAAACCTAATTCAAAGCCAACTGAAGCCTAGTGAAGCTACGAGCAGTTTTTCCATTGACTCAAGGGGACTTTTGATGAGGTCTCCAGTGGTTCAGAGGAACGGAGACCAGCTTGAGGAGCAGACCCATGGGAATGTAATCAGGTTTGACAGGAGCAAGTGCAAGGTGATGAAACTGAGCTGGGGCATGTTCGGTGTCAGTCCAGGCTGGGCATGAACCATGGAGCAGCTCTGCCCAGAAGGGCTTGGGGGTGCTGCTGCCTGAGAGGCTGCACATGCCCCGGCCATGGCACTCACAGCCCAGAGAGCCAAACGTGTCCTGGGCTGCATCCAGAGCCCCGTGGGCAGCAGGGCAGGGAGGGGATTCTGCCCCTCTGCTCTGCTCTGCTCAGACCCACCTGGAGCACTGCACCCAGCTCTGGGCTCCCAGCACAGCAGGGACAGGGACCTGCTGGAGAAGGTCCAAAGCAAGCCACTAAGATGATCAAAGGGGCAGAGAAACTCTCCCACGTGGAAATTCTGAGAGAATTGGGATTGTTCAGACTGGAAAAGAGAAGGTTTTCCAATACCTGAAGGAAGCCTACAGGAAAGATGTAGAGGGACTACATACAAGGCTATGTAGTGACAGGACAAGGGAAAATGGCTTCACATCGAAAAAGGCATATTTAGATTAGCTATTAGGAAGAAATTCTTTGCTATGAGGATAGTGAGGCAGTAGCACAGGTTGACTAAGGAAGTTGTGGATAGCCCAACCCTGAAAATGTTCAAGGCCAGGGGAGAGGAGCTCTGAGAAACCTGGCCCAGTGCAAGGTGATCCTGTCAGCAGGGGACTTGGGACTAGTAATCTTTAATATCCCTTCTAACCCAGGCCATTTTATTTTCTGTGATACCACCATTTTCACAGAAAACCCTATAACTGTTTGCTTATACTTGGAGTTCCTTAACTCCTACAACATATTTTAGAGTGGTAATGAAGGCCTGTTCCTCATTGCTGCTCCTGGTTGCCACTTGTTTCAGTACTTGAGGAACCTACAATTCATGTACTCTGGGCAAAATCTCTTATGTTTTTATTATTTACTTGTCCAAAAAGTAAAAGCTCTATGGGTTTCTCTTGTTAAATAAGAACAAAAAGTGCATTGTTTTTAATCCAGCTTCATAATTTGAAAATTACTGCCTGGCAATATTTACTTGTGGGGGTTTTTTTTTTTTTTTTTTTTTTTTTTTTTTTTTTTTTTTTTTTTTTTTTTTTTTTTTTTT
>VWZV01013562.1:1501-48379 GCA_013397155.1 Irena cyanogastra | reverse complement strand
TTTTTTTTTTTTTTTTTCTTCAACCTCATTTTAGAGGTCTGACAGCTCAGATCTGTAATGGGTCTTCCTGCTGGACAGCTTTATAATTGGGACTGCAGAGTTCTGAAAGCATGCCAGATGTGTCGTCATCAAACAGCAAAGCCCTCATTAGAGCCCGAGATGTAAGTGCATGTGTATGTTTTCAGAAGAACTTTTCCATTAATGGCTAGTAGGTGTCCAGGAGCAAAGATCATTGTCTCTTTTGCAGCTGGCCTTTATAGAAAGGATTTTACTTAGTGAAGTGAAATATTTTCTTTTTGTCCCACTGTGTTTTCCATTGTAATGGGGACTTGTCTGTATCATTTGGTTGCTGAAGTGGTGCTTGATATGACAAGAAAACACTCTGCAGATGCTAATTGCCCTTGGGTTGCATTATTTATGCAGGAGAAGCAAAAATGGGATGTTCCAATTTTTTTTTTCCTCATAAGTGTTTCTTCAATTCTTTAAGCTCTCCCCTTATCCTGCACGTTTGAGCTGTAACGTTTATCCAAAAAAAAAAAGAATTTTCTTTTATTTTGAAAAAGAGAAACAGAAGTGTACAATGGTGCCTTATTTGATGCCTCAGTCCAGATTCTGCATCAAACTCATTTAATTTTCCCAAATAATTTAGAATCTCCATATCTTAGCATATTAGTGAGAAGATAAGTGCAAATATATTAGACAGCAGTCCTTTGGAGCTGTTTTGAGAATAAAATGTATGTGAGGTAAAGTTCCTTGAATTGAAAAATGTTTTTAGGCACAAGGTAATTAAATCTTTCTGTAGAACTATAGTAGATAAGTGTCTAGAGAGAACTCAAATGAACTGACTAGCTATTTTTTGGTGGGGTTCCTTTTTTTTTCTTTTAATATAATACAGAGATCTTTAAATAAAACTGGCAGAATGTCCTCTACCAACCTTCCTTGTAGAAAATGCTTGTCAAAACTGTGTGTTTGTGTGAAAATCTATCAATTCTAATAAAATTCCATTATGAAGAAATCTGAGAAGATTGTTCTGATGAGCTTGTAATGGAACAGAATGTTCAGATGTTTCCATTTCAGTACAGCCTTTTCTGTATATCATTTTAAAGCTGTTCATAGTGTATAAAATCAAACATGAACATTACAATGAATCATTTCACTTTCTTTGAAAAAGCAGGCTTCAAATAAAAATCATTATTATTTTATTTCAGGCTCACATTCCTGAGTAAATTTCACATTTCTCCTATTATTATTATCCAGCTAAAAAGAGTGAAAATTATGGGAATAATGTAATTTTCTGTGAAACAGAAAATACATTTGCAGCCAGGTTCTACTTTTAAAAGTAAATTGGTCAAACCATGAGTGAGCAATTTAGTAGATACATGAAGTGGGGTTTATGTCATCTACTGTTAGATATGAATAGTTCTAAGAAAGTATCTAGACTATCTCTGGGATCCATGGACATAAATAGGTGTCACCACAGGATTTATCTCATGCATCTTAGAATGGTGTGAAGTACTCATGGCAGATATATAGTCATAGTTATATATTCTGTTTCTTCAGCAAATAAATACAGAGAAAGTATTGCAGCGGGAATGTTTTAATAAGAACACGGGACAGGAAGGGTTCTGTGTGTCTTATTTTGGTAGTTTTCTTGTTATAATTTGTCTCAAAACTCAGGAATTATTATGTTATTTGTATTCCTTAGCACCTAGTTCTGCTGTTCTGGACCAGACCCCACACCCTGCTTGGTGCAATATAACAAAATTCTGACTGCTGTCACCTTGTCACTAAAAGCAATGCCAGGTGACAACTGTGTGAATTCTCAGGTCGGTTTCAGAAACCTCAAATGATTTAGTACTACCTGTTAGTACATGTTAAACAAAACTGAAAATGTCAGTGCTGTCCCCAGCCAGCAGAGCAAAGAGAACAGGACAGTGTCCCAGTGTACAACAGGACATGTGTCATTCACTGCTCCCACATGGTCCTGATCCTGACCCCAGCTGTGGTAAAACAGAACAGCTCTGCAAGGATTTTGGATTCACACAGTACCAAGTAGGACCAGAAACTAGTCTAAGTTTGTTAATAAAAGCATATGTGTGATTCACAGCAGTGAAAGATGTGTTCCATTGCTCTTTTTGTCTTTGTACTTACTCTCTCTTTTCTACTCTATTCTGTCCTTTCTGTCCCCCCTTTCTTCAATCCAGTTGTGATTTACTACATTATAATTGTATGTTGTCTTCTGACTACTAATAATTCCAATATCCTATCCATCCATAAAACAGTAATTATTAGCTATAAAATGTTGCTCAAAACAAGGACAAACATTCTGTCTCTCTTTTTTTCCTTTTCCTGTTTATTTTTTTTAAAGCAGGTTTTTGAAGGCATTCTTGGTAATGATGCCTTTGCCTCATCCCCCAAGGAAACTAACAAAAAAAGAAAAGAAAAAAACAAATGCCTACACAAAGGAAGAATGAGAATACAATAAGGAAATTCAATACTGTGTATTAACTCACAAAGAGAAACAGTGAGTAAAGTGCTGGGCTTATCATTGACTGGAATGAAAAAAGATTACCCAACAAATCTATCCCTTCTGGTGATGCAGAGCTTTTCGTAGACTTGCACCAGAAATTAATCTGGACCAACCAAATTACTTGTATAAAAGAAGCACTAAAAAGAAAAGCAGCAAACAACTTCAGAATGGGATTATTTCTCCATTTTATATATATATAAATGCAAGGATTAAAGAACCTGCATTATATTTACTCTTGACATATGTTGTGAGGAGTAGTACTATTTATCTTTCCATTCTGTTTAGAAATTCAGATTTTAATTATGAGACAGGTGTCCAAAAAGCACCACAAATTTTATTCTTTTAGAAAAGCAGGTCCTTTTAATAATGCAAAACACTTTTCAGATGTGGCCCACAGTGCCATAATGGATTGATATCCACAGATCTTTAGCTAATAAGATCAAAATATGAGAGATTTGCTAAAATGGATTGTTGAGAGCTGAATCTCAGCTCAGTTGAAAACAGTGGCAAGTGTCCCAGACATTTCAAATGCTTTGCCCCAAGCCACTTAGAAGCTTACGCCACCAGGACTCTGTGACAATATTTTGAAATATTCTAATTCATCAAACTAAGTAGCCTCTCTAATGCTGACAACTGGTGGATGCCCAGGTAAGATAAACATATAGTGGCATTTTATCAGAATACTCTTTCATTCTCCAATGCTAACTGCAATTTGCAGTGCAGAGATTTCTAAGATAAGAGATGGCCTTTTTATGTTAGCCTTGATGGCTTTTTCTTTCATGAAGGGCTTTTTATGAACCTATATAGATATTTAATCTTCAAATGTTCCTGTAGCAGAGAGTTCAACAACTCATCAGGCTTTTAGTCTTTACAATCAGAACACTCTTGATTTGTTAGATTTGTGTTTGCTTTTTAATGATTGAATTTGATGTCCTCTATTTTCTGTGTTGAAAAAAAGGTCATCAAATGTAATCTGTAGAGCATAAAGTCTGAAAATCTTCTTATTGACCTCCATGTCCTTTGTATCGGGCTCATAATAATTTCTGCTAGAGTATCTCAGAAGAGGTCCAGCTCTAGTGTACAACAGAGAGCTCAATACTTCTCATTCATTGCTTCTAAGACTGACTCTTCAATTAGAGACTGACTATGAGATGGTGGGGTCCAAGACCATGAAAGAAAGTAAAAAAAAAAACTAACAGCAGGATCAAAAGCCTGGATTTCAAGCCAGCAAAATGTTATCTGTTTGGGGATCTGCTTGAAGGAATCCCATGAAATACAGACCTGAAATGAAAATAGGTCCAGTACAGCTGGTTGATTTTCCAAAGGTCAAACACTAAAATAGTTCATCTCAACTGACAGAAAACCAAGAAAAGGTATCAAAAAGCCTGCATGGGGGGACACTAACCTGACAAAACTCAAGATATGAAAGTAAGTGTGGAAAAGTTGATGCACAATCTGGTGACCTGGAAGGAATACAGAGACTAATTTCATACTAGTGATGCTAGGAAAGGCCACTCAGTGGAGTTGACTCTGGCAAGAGACATGAAGGACAAAAAGGGGAAAAGGAGAATTTATAGAAAGTTTAAGTTTGCTTCTGAATGGAGTAGAGGATTTGCAATATGGTGAAGGCTGAGGTACTCAGCACTTTATTTGGTTTGGTTTTTAGTGATGTGATTCAACATCAGGAATTCCAAGGTTCTTGAGGCAACCCCAGGGCAGTGGAAAAGTCTGAGGAAGGAAGATTTACTCTTGGTGAAGGAGGATCATCTCAAAGTGCTCAGTTTTAAGACTGAACATACACAAGAACTTGAGACCTGATGGAATGCACCCACAAATGTTGAGGTCCTGGTCAATGCCACTGTGAGACCACTTTAAAATTATTTTGGAAATGTCATAGTATTTAGGAGAGCTTCATGAGGAAGCAGACACCACCCTTGCAGGCAAGAAAAGCAACCAGGGGGATCTGAGAGACTGTGGAATGCTCAATGTTATTTTGATCCTCAGGGAGATGATGGAGAAAATACTGAGGGAACCAAACACATGAGAGACAAGGAGGTGATTTTTAGTCAGTAGAGACCTACAAAAGGGGAAATCATGTCTGATAAACCTGATAACCACCTAAGGGAAAGGAATAGTTTGGTGAAAAAGAGAAGAGTTGTGAATCTTTGTTTTTCTTGATTATGCCAAAACTTATGAAAAAACTCTTCCACTAAAAAACTGATTAAATACGGGGCAGTTAAATAGACAGTGAAGTAGTCTGAAATCTGCTTAACTTCTGCTCTTAAAGAGTTGGTGATCAGCAAAATCCGTGAAGGCTACTTACTAGTTGTATATCCCAAGGGTCCTTAGTGAGGGCCAATACTATTTAAAATCTGTATTAACAAACTGAATGACAGAAGAATGAACCTTCAGCATGTTTGCATTACAAGTAACGGGCATAAAAGGATATACAGAAAATTCCATTTAAACATAAAGGAAACTTCTTAACTGTGCATGTGATCAAACATTGCAATGAATTGTTTAAAGGACTTGCATAGCCTCTATCCATGGAGATACTCAAAATCCCTCTGGACCTAATCTGACCCTGATTTGATCAGGGAGTTAGCCTGGGCAATCTCTAGAGATCCCTGTCAACCTCAGGTGTTTTGTGATTGAGTTAAATTTCCAAGTGAGTAGGGGTTTGCGTTACCATTTTTTTCCTACCTATCTCTGACATAGGTTAAGGAGCTGGCCAGGGCACAAACAGACCACATAATATGCTCTGGAGTGTTATTAATCCCCAGTTCATAAATGTTAATGACTTTCCTGCTCATGGCTAATCCAGACAGAGAAAAGTGGTTTTGAGATTAGAAGATAAATCCTTACCTTCATGGCAGGCCCAAAGGAGTCTGAAGCATTTGGGAAAATGACATGTTAGCATCAACACCAATTCTGCATCAGGATGCACCAGCACAGATTTATGTTCCTGAGAGGCATCCCATTTATCACATGTGTGCTGTAAGATCCCACTTTGCATAGGTTTTTCCACAAAAGTTCAAGACATGTTACGGCTGAGAATATAAAGAGCAAAAATATCAAGAGAGACTCTGCAAGGTGAAATGACAGATACCTCCTGTACCTGTTCTCTCACCACTCATTTCATTCCCTTTCACTTGTTACTTTGTCAGTGTGGACTGTGTTCTTGCAGTCCCTCAGACAGCCCTTCACACGGACAGCTTGAAAGAAACCCAGGTTTTATAGCCTTCCCTGAGCAATCTGAGAAGCACAGCTTCAGGAAAACAGATGTGTTTCTACTCTTATCTGAACAGTTGAGAGAAGGGGAGAGATATCAGGCTGATGCATATTCTATCTGAAATTATTTATATGCATGTACGTATTTTTTTGCATGTATATCTAAAAATACATGCAGATACATGTAGATATGCATATGTATATGCATAGAGAAAGAAAATATACCAGGTAGATATTTCAAAGTGCTGTAATAAATGCCTGTTGAGACTACTAGTATGTGGGTTTGTGTGTTTTTGAGCATTAGGGGTAGGATTTTTCAATACTTTCATATTTCACCATCTCCTGTCTCTATCAAAGAGATGAAAGTTGTGTTGGGACAAAGGAAAAATAAAAGCAATTACCACAGCAAAGTAAAGCCACCCTAAAATTCTGAAGTGCCCAGGCCCAAGAACCGGTACCACAGGATATTGCCACACTGCAATTTAAGGGAAAGATACTGTGATGATAATGATAAGGGTCAAATTATTGTGCAAATGGCCATGTCTTCAATATGTTTATCAATACAAGCCTCAGGAGATATTCAGAGTTCTTTCTGACTTTTTCCTGCTATCTAAGGAAAATATTTCCTTTTTTAAATAATTATATATGACCCTCATGGGAATCAGGGTCGGTGATGAGTAAGAATCATGAACAGATCACAGAATAATAGAATTAAGTTGGAAGGGATCTTAGGGGTCACCCAGTTCCAAACCCCTGCCATGGACAGGAACACCTTCCACTAGACCGGGCTGCTCAGAGCTCCATCCAATGTGGACTTGAACACTTCCAGTTCTGGGGTATCCACAGCTTCTATGGGATGTGAGTGTGCTCCCTAATAAGCCAAACTGACTTGGCACCTATCTGGAATAGAAACTGAGACTGCTTTCTGCCATGAGAATGTCAGTTTTAGGTTTCCAGATAGCCTTATCAATGGGTGTGTCCAATAACCCAAGCACATGCCACCCATAAGTTAACTCCCTAAATCTTTTGTCTTTGTTGTTCTAGATAGAAAAAAAATTGCCAAATATAAGATAAAAGGTCAAATATATAATTTTGGTCAAAAATATAAGTTAAAAAAAAGGGGTGTTCACCATAGATATCCACCTACTTTTTAAATTTTAGAACATGTTTTGCACTACACAACCATCACAGTCATAATCACTACTCTTTTGCATGTTACAATATTGGAAATTGAGAAGCTTGAAAAATTGTTGTCTGGACTGACTCAATCCTGGAGACATCCCCAGTGCTTGGTGTAATATGAA
Source organism: Irena cyanogastra (assembly GCA_013397155.1). NCBI lineage: Eukaryota > Metazoa > Chordata > Aves > Passeriformes > Irenidae > Irena > Irena cyanogastra. Next base: position 41,314 of record VWZV01013562.1, on the reverse strand, counting down.
CCTGGTACAGCCAACACTAACAATACGTTAACAAAATATCCCAGTTATGAGTATTCTGGTTTATCTGGAACACAAACAAAAATATAAAGAAAATTTATAAAGGTCTCAAGTAAAATTATGTTTCTCCCAGGGCTCAGAACAATAAAAACAAAACAAACAAAAGAATAATTTATCAAGTATACTAGGAGAAAAAAGATTTGAAGAGTGGAATATTTCCATTACTAAGTAGCAATAGAAAAAAGATAATAAGGATGGAAAAAAGGATATATTTTATATGAGAAGTTAGCTTTCATATTTGAAAGAGGCCATATGAAGTACTTGTAGCAGATGAGGTCAGTTAAGCACTTTTCAGTCCAGTAGTAACCAATAAAGATTGAGAAATATTATTTCTAGACATGGACATTTACAGATCATGGGACTGAAATTCTCGTATCAGGAATGTGAGCATGTACCTTAAGTGCCCATCTTCCTATTAATGTGAATTTGCATTTTTTTTAGAAAAAAAAATAAAAAACAAAATAACACAAAACCACCACAGGATTCTAAAAAAATAGCACTATTTTTCCATTATATATATTTAAAAAAAAAAAATCTCAGTTCTGGGTAAGATAATGGAAATTTTTATCAGACACTCAGAAAATAGAAAATTGAACAGTATATAAGTGGTTGAAATTGTTAGATTATGATCAATAATTAACAACAACAATAATAATACTGTTTTATCAAAAATAGGTTCCATAAAGCAAACCTGGTTTAATGTTTGGAGACGCTTACAGGTGCCTTGATAAGAATAATTGGGCTACTGTGCTATACATTAAAGTATTCTTTATTTCAGCACACCATTTTGTTTAAAAAATATGTACTTCAGAGTATCATCAACACACACACACTTCTATGTGCTGTCCTGGTAGATGATTAACTGACAGCTGTGAAAAAAAAGTATCAATAAAGAATCATCAGTGAATATGAGAAGGTTAGAAAATGGTTTTGTGCTCATCAACATTTTAAACAGGGAACTGGAAGGAAATATAAAGTCATTACTGGTGAAATGTACAGATGACACAATATTTGTCCTTCCTTTAGCTGATTGAGGGATAAATATTACCAATATCCAAGCAGCATGTGGGTTGCTTGGTAAACTGGTCTCTGTCATCCACGATTTTTAGTTTTGCTGTGTTTGGTTCTTTAAATGCAATCACATATTTGGGAACAACAAATGCACCCCAGACACAGGACGCTGGAAACTGAAGACTTTGAAAAGGTTAAGTGCAAATGATGATTTTAAGTGAGGCACTGATAGAAGAGAAGCTTGTGTGATGCTAGTCTGCATAAAAAGGGAAGAAGTAGGAAAGAGGGGAAAAAATATTCCATTTCAGCGTTCAGGATTCATAGGACTGAGACTAGAATACAATTGTGGCATCTGCATGAATAAAAATAAAGAGTTTATTAAAAAAAATGAGCTGGGTGCAGAAAAGAGCCATGGAAGTGATTTCAGGTCCAGAGAAACTGCTTCACAGAGAGAGACTTAAAGAGCTCAATCTGTTCAGCCTATTAAAATGAAGACTGAGAGGTGACTGCAGTACAGCATATCAGCACCTTCACAGGGGGAGAATGCTGGGTATTAATGGGCTCTTTAATCTAGTGGGGAAAGGCACATCAAGAACTAATGGCTGAGAGCTGAAGCCAGACAAATTCAAATTAGAAATTAGGCACAACGGAGGAGATGATTAACCAGAGTCACAAACTACTGCGGGAAACAGTGTTTTCTCCATTGCTTGATATCTTCAAAATCAGAAAAGACAGTTTTGGGGCTTTTTTTTTTCCAGATCTGTTTTGGCTGAAGTTTTATTTCTTAATAAAAAGACATAGCTCAGTCCATAGCTCAGGTTTGTGCAGTTTGACATGATGCAGGTTGGTGGGAGAGGTCTCTTGATGTGCACTGAGATGACAAAAAGCATGACAAAAGATGTTGTTAGCACAGGAATGAGGCTGAGCTAACTAATCTGGCCCATATATTAAGGCTCCAGTCTCAAGAGTCTTTTATGCTTTGCAGTTGGCACAAGGAAACACAGCTTGTCTTTTCTTTATGTGAAGCACCCTATGGAAATATTCTTTCTTGTAAATCAGGATACATTTTATATCCCTAAAGAGATGCAATATTAACATAACTTTGTCCAGGTACAACATCAGAACTTTAGTTTCAGGGTATACAGTTCACAAAACTGTCATCCAATTTTAAGGATCAATATTCTACTTTAAATGTATATATATATATATATATATATATATATGTGAATAACTTTAAGTAATTGAGCTCTAGATCTCCTTTCTGAGTCCTTTTGCCTGCTTTGGATGTTTTGTGGGTTTTTTCGTTTCTTTGGTCTTCAATGAAATTCAGAGAAAAAATGGGAAACAAAACACAATGGAACTAGAAAATTAAACTCAAATAGATTAATAAAACGTGAGCTGTGCTGCTAGAGTTTTGAATTTGTTAGCCACAACATCTCAAATAAAGGGGCTGCTGCCATTTTCTCAACCAGTTATTCCAGGAAACCTATGTACCATGCACAAGTGTGGCATGAGTTTTAATATGCTGCTAGACACTTACTACTTTTCTCATTACAAGCAGACAAACAGATATCAGGGATGATGATTATACAGACTATGTATCCTTCTATTATTTCCAGATGGCTCTGCTTTGTTGTGATTTTAATGTCTTCGCAAAATGTATTTATTAAGAGAATGTGCTTTCATTATTTTTCCTTTCTTTTTGTTTTCTCTTTTTGTTTTCTTTTTCTTTTTCTTTTTTTCTTTTTCTTTTTCTTTTTCTTTTTCTTTTTCTTTTTCTTTTTCCTTTTCTTTTTCTTTTTCTTTTTCCTTTTTCTTTCTCTTTCTTTTTTTTTGCTGATAACCCCAGAGTGCTGGGCAGTGCTGGGAAGTAATAATGCCATGTACTCCATGTCCCAGTACACTCTGGGGAAGCAACTGTGTGTAGAAGGAGCTGGGGATCCTGGTGGACAAGAACCTGCCCCTCTGCCCCTGAGCCAGCAGTGTTCCCTGCTGGAAGGCCAATGGTTCTTTGGGATGCCTTAGGAGGACCACTGCCAGCAGGTCAGGGAGGTGATCCTGATCCTGATGAGCCCTGTGCCACGTGGAGCATTGTGTCCAGCTCTCAGCTCCTCAGGACATGGAGCATTGGACTGGAGGACCAGAGTACATTCCTCTCAGTTCCATGGGAGACATGGAGCTCTCAGAGCAATTCCAGTGGGACTTTTCCAGGATGATTAGGGACTGGAGCTTCCCTGCTATGAGGAAAGGCTGAGGGAGTTGGGGCTGTCCAGCCTCAAGAAGAGATGACTGAGAGGGAACCTCATCAGAGTCTGCCAGGGTCTGCAGGGAGGTGGGCAAGCATGCAGCAGGCTTTGCTCAGGGGCACTCAGCAATGGGACAAGAGACAACGGGCAGGAACAGATGCCCACAAAGTTCCACCTGAACATAAGGATGAACTTCTTCACTGCGCAGTGATTGAGCACTGGGACAGACTGCCCAGAGAGGGTGAGGAGTCTCCCTCACTGGAGATATCCCATTCTGGATGCAGTCCTGTGCCATGTGCTCTGGGATCACCCACTGCAGTCCCTCCAAACTAACCCATTCTGTGATTCTGTGATTAAGTGCAAGTCCCTTCTTAGCATCTGGATTTGATGTTTTCAGAGTGGTCACTACACTGAGTCTTCCAGCAGATCTATTTTTTTTTTCCCAAAGCACAATATAAAGAGCAGAAATAATAAAAAAAAATTATGCTTTGACTTTGCATTCGTTTCTTTGTGCACATTTAAAGAAGGACTACCTCTTCAAAAATTGCTTTAAAATTCATTCAGTATCTATGTAGATTTAGTCTGGCTGTTTAATTATTTTTTATAAGTGGTCACTGTTAAGGGTTACCGTCTCAATGAAAGGTAATATTTATTACATTTTAAATTTGTAATTTGAAGACAAGACAAGTGTTATTAAGTGTAGTCTCTTTGCCTTCTCACTGCATTAGAGAGTATTCTGATTTCAGAAAGGCCTTTTAAGGTAAACAAGACATTTTCCCCATTTTTTTTTTCCAGAATTCATGGTAAGTAATTTGAAACAATTGATGTCAAGGTAATAAAGAAACAGTAAACATCAGATCATGACATGAATATGATTGTGGCTGGAGTCCCCACTTAGGTTTCAGTCTCCTCTGAGTTATATCCAGACTAAACATATGCAATGCGATGGTGACACCAAAGACTTTATAAATGAAGTAGAATTGGCCAGCAACTTCTACAGGAACAAATCTTTGATTTAAGAGTGTGGATGGATCAGGATTTCAACAAGAATTTACAATTACTAGCTTTACTTTTGTGAAAAGCCTTTGAGGCACGTGGAGAATATATTTTCAAAAGAATGAAGCTTAGAATGAAGAGATGAAAAACGTGTAAAAGGTGAAAGATGTTACCAATATTTTTTTATATTTGGTTTTGTGGAAATGTCTTATGATTTTCAGTAACACTAGAAAACACTTGCATCAGTTCTCCTTGTTTCTAGCCTGTTTCACTTTATATGTACTCAAGGAGTCAAATTTCCAAGGATTTAGGAAAACTCAATATATTTCGGAAAAATGAACTGGCTTAAGCCTGAGAACTTCTGCCTTAGATTACAAATCCTGAATTAACCTGATGTAAAACCCTCTGAGATGACCCAAGGAGAAACTGATGAAACCTTACACAGTTCAGTAAAAATTTGTGTAGAATTATGTATTTTACATGTTTTACAATCAAATAAGAGAAAGTTTTAATACTAGTACACTATTTTTTATTTTTACACATCGTTCACTGTATAGAGCACCAAAGAACAGTCTATGTAGGGGAATGTGGAATTTCTTCTATTGACCTTAATTTTTATTTTGAAAATACCAGAAAATATTGAAGGAATTTTAAATATCAGATCCCCTGAAAGTGCAACTTGAGCAATCCAGGCTGGACAGTGGGAAAATATCTGCTATTTGTGCAGTCCTGGAGATAATCACACAGCAAATTGGAGGAGTTTCTACCCTTGGATCCTTTCAACACCAGGCAAGTAAAAACGTGCCTGGCCTAACACAATACTGTCTTACTTGAAATAGGCAGCTGGACTAGAGGCTTCAAAAGATGTCTCCCAACCAATACATTCTATAAGTAGCTAAATAATTGCAACATGTATTGGACCACTTCTTCTTTTAAACTAAATTTATTAATCAAGGCCTAATGAGTGGTATGAAATAAGTCATAAGGACATCATAATTTTTGTATTAAATATTCTAAGACCTCTTAATTCAGTATTTCACATCTTATGTTGCTCTATAGGAAGCAAAAAAGTATTTTTATGTACAATTACTCAATAATCTGGATTTAGAAGAAATTTCTAAGACACATAAGGAAAATCTTTTACAGGATTATAGTCATTTAAATTGGAAACAACTTTTAGGATCACCAAGTCAAACAGCAGACCCAGCACTGCCACTCTCACATGTTCCTAAGCCCCACAACTGGATGATGACTCAACCCTGGACACACTGTTCCCATGTTTGTGAACCCTTTTGATGAAGAATTTTTTCCCTAATATCCAATCTAACCCTCTCCTTACTCAGCTTCTGGATATTTCCTCTTGTCCTATTACTTGTTACTTTTAAATGTGTTTGTTTTATTTTATTTTGGCTTTATGAAAAAAAAAGTCATCTGAATAAAAATAAAGTTTTAGTGTCAATTTCGTTATGATACCACATTTTGGCATATTTAGAATGAAACATTATAGCTTTCAATTTCCAAAATATCATTTCTGTTATTCCCTTGAAAGATTAATTCTCTCTTTCCTGCTGCATCCTCAAATAAAAGAAAAAGTTTAACTTTTTTATTTGAATATTTTCCTCAGTGATCCATTTGTGGTACTTTTCATTTTCATATTTGAGAGAAAAAAATTGAAATAATGAAAACGTTTTCATATTGATGCATTTTTCTCCTTTCCAACTCTGTAGTTTTCTGTTTCAGCCTTCAAGTGCAAAACCAAAAAACAACCAGTATTCTAATGCATTTACCAATCTTACTTATTGCATTTATCAAAACCACAAATTATTATCCTAAATATCAAAAAAAATTTTCTTGACCAGGTTGATTTGGAATGCGACCCTACAGCTTCTGTATCCGCTTTTAAAAAAACAATAAAGATGGTACTTTTCTACCACAGTATTTCAAAATTTATACATTTAGAATGCTTAATACTATATAGAGTTATTTCTAATTTACAGCAGTATGACTGTCCTAAATACAGTGCTTTTTATTGTGATTTACACCAGTGTTGCTGAGTTCTGAATCACAACCATGTCCGTATTTATGGTTTTCATAATCCCTTTGGTTGTATGTAATTTTTACAGTAGAATAAAAATAGCAGACCCCTACTTAAAGGACTTTATCATCATAGATCCTTAATTACAGCTATGTTAAAATAACCTCTATAGTGGCCCACGAGCCAAAGCAACAATAAATAAAAGGGCGTGTAAAGTGAGTAGCTTCTTCCAAAGGGAAATGTCAAGGAAATGTCACCAGTGCAATAACATTTCCTGCTGCAGCAGCGGTGGGAGCAGAGCAGAGGGAGGAGCTGGTGCCTTCTGGAGGGTGTGTGTGCTGGGAGGCTGAGGACACCCAGGACAAAGCAGGAGGAGCTGCCAGGTGGGTGAGCAAAGCTGCCCATGGAGGGAAAGGACTGTCAGGCTGAGCCAAACTGCAGCTCTGGGCTGGAGCCTCGGGATGAGGCTGCTGCATCACTTTGGTATCAACGCCCCATTTGGGTACTATTTATTTTAATTTGGGCACTACACGGTCTTCCCAGGAAGCAGAAGAGCTTTTCTTCCATCAGATATGTTCCTGTTTCTGCAGCAGCTGACGTGGAAGTGTCAATCAAAAGAGAGTGGACATAGCCAGAAGTTCACCGGCCTCTGTCTTCTGGGTGAGGTGCTCACCCATATGATAGGGTGAGAACACTGTGGCAGAATGCAGCTGTCCTACAAGAAGCCTTGTACACAATACGTGGAAGAATTTACCTCATTTTCCTACAGGCAGCAAATCTATTTGCAGTATTTACTTTCTTTCTAAATCTCTGCTCCTATCCCCAGTAAACTTTAAACTGTGGTTTCAATTTTGCTCGGAATCCAGTTTGATTTTTGCCCAGTCTCCCACCACATGGGCTGCACACATAACCCTTTAATCCTGGGTTTGAAAAACCACACTCTGGGCCAGACAGCTAACCCCTTTTGCCTGTCATGCATCTGTCTCTTGGGATGCTAGATTGCTAATCCCTTGTTATTTTTGTTGCAGGAAGAGGTCTTCTTGCTTTATTTGTTGGATCTGAAAGACCATGCCTAACACAGTATCTGGCTTTAATGAACTCAGTGATTATCTCTTCTGAGAGCAGATGTAAGAGCTCTTGGTGCGGTAATGCCAGTGAACAAAACACTCAGACCAAAAAGAAAAAGGAAATCTGCTGATTCCAAGCAATCATTAAGCTTAGTACCTGTAAAAAGCTATGTAAAAAGGCAGGTGAAATTTACTTAATCAACTATGACATGAACTGAAACATGCTCAGCCACAACCCTAGGAAAGACAGTTTAGCTAGTATGAAGAAGTAGGACTTACACAGAGATTTTTAGGCTGAAGCTGGGAATTTTCATAGTGAAATGTAAACTGTAATTCATTATACACTATGTATAAATGAGAAATAACCTCTGGTCAACAGTACAAGTCATATGATTCTCTCTGCATATGGCTTTAGCAGTAAGCATGAAAGCTTTGCTGGGACCTTCCTTCCCTTCATTAGCTGAACTTGTTCTAAGGTGCAGTAGGAATCAGACCCTTTGCTTAGGGGGAAATCAAAGGGGAAATCAGACTCAGCAAATGCTTCTGGCCCTACCCCTCCAGTCTGTGCCACATCATATAACTAAAAGATCCAACCTTACATCCCAGAAGAACTAACCTTTTGAAGTTGCTCAGAGATGATATCTGCTGCCAATGTCCTTTAACCAGCTTTAACTGCCAGACTCCTCACCTGGAAAAAACTGCTTCATTCTCCCAGCAGACGTGAATCGTTTTTTTTTTCTTCTTCCTCCTCCTCCTCCTTCTTCCCTCAGCTCCTTTGCATCTTTTCAATTTACGAAATGCTTTGGGATCATTCTGGGAGAAAAGCTCCATGCAGTATAACCACATTAGCTTGTAAAGCAAACAGAAAAAAATGGCCTGTTGGTCATAAACAAGCTGTCTGCAAATTTGTCATATGCTATCTCTGCACTGGATCTTATTCAGGACTGCAAGATGTGGTGGTTTGTTTTATACTGATGGGCACTGTTGCCAGGGATTCCATCCCAATATAGATGTTTGTAATACACATCGTGTGTCAGTCTCTTCAGTCAGTTGTTGGTAATAGAGTTTGAAAGGCATATAGTGACAGTATAAATGCATATGGTATATCTGAATATTTTGTTAGGGGGATGATGGGTCCTGGCTGCTTAGGATGCTACATGGACTCCTATGCAACCTGCATTTTTACCAGCTCTGTCTCCCAAACTGGAAACAAAGACAAGCTCTGCTGGTTTCTCTTTAGTGTCAGTGGAGTGAAATCTGGAGGGCAATTGATCTGACCTGCCTTTGACCTTTATCTTAGAATGAGATGAGCTTCTTTCTGTATTCCTTTCCACTGACTGAAAACAAGACCCACATGATGAGCTTAACAACTGGAGCTCTATGCAATTTCTTAAACTTAGGTTCTGCCTACTTTGATCAACCTCTATTTTCTGGGAGCAGCATCCTTCTGATAATATGTGGTATCTGCCAGCCTTTTTAGCTATCTCAGCCTAGAGCACTTTGAGTGTTACCACTTTTTACATGAGCAGCTGAAAGTCTCAGGTTAAGCTCAATGCTGGGAGACCTTTTCAGCAGACCACAAGCAGGTGGTAGGGCACCACATCTGGCTTCCAGTGGCAGGTGGTTCCAGACATCTCCCTAAAATCCTGCTCCATGTAGGCCAGCTGTGTGTGGGTGTCTCCAAAATTCAAGGACACTTCAAGTGTTGTCAGACTTCTATTTTCAGGCAACTGACTCAAGCCACTATATATCTAAATTTAGGTGTTTGCATATGAGCTAGGTGTCTAAGCTTGGATAGCTATTGGTTGACCAGATATAGACATTTGCTTCATCTCTTTCTAAACCACTAATTGCATTGACTAGACCTCTACTCTCTTTAATGGGTACCTGGCCATTTATCTTGCATGCGGACATCTAAAATTAGATGTCTTAATCCATGAGCCTAATCACACCACTAACTTTTAGATTCCTAATTAAGATAAATTAATTGAAAACTACAAGACCTTTACACCATTTTCAAGCTTTCTTTGAGCTCTCATCTACCCTCAGTTGGAAAGAGTAGATGACCACACTTCTTTCTCCTTTGATGAATTGCAGGGATTGAAAAAAAAATCAAGAAAATCAGAAACTGGGCTTCTGAAGAAAAAAACAGCAGTTGCATGTACACGGAGATTTGCTTCTTCATTCTGAATAGTCATGAAATACCAATCAAAACTTCAACAGACGGATTGCTCTGTCATCAGGCTATGTGTGTCAGAGGAGGTTTTAGTTGGATATTAGGAGAGGGTTCTTCTCACAGAGAAGCTGGGCACTGGAACAAGCTCCCCAGGGCAGTGGTCACAGCACCAAACCTGAGAGTTCAAGAAGCCTTTGGACAATGCTCTCAGGCACAGGCTGGGATTCTTGGGTCTATCCTGTGCAGGACCAGGAGCTGGACTCCGTGCTCCTTGTGAGTCCCTTCCGACTCAGGATATTCCCTGATTCTGCAGTTCTGTTACAACATAGCTACAGAAATGGCTTATTTTCTCTACCTGGCTAGGTAAACTGGCCAGACCTGACAGGATTTGGGTAACTTCACTACCAGAGCTTCATGCCAACACTTAAAATTCTTGTTAATCTGAATCAGATCTGCTCTGGCTGCTCTTGGCATGAGGGGTGATTAAAGTAACGTTCAGCTCTATGCAGTTGCATGTGTAGACTTTACCTTGTTGGAAGTGTTTCCTCAAGCTTTGGCATTTTGGGGGGTTTTGGTTTTGTTGGGGTTTGTGCTTAATTTTTGCAGTTGTTGTTGGGGGATTTGTTTTTGTTTGTAGTTGTGTGGTTTTGCTTGCTGTTGTTTTTATGAAATATCAGGAGACTTTTTGTTTTCTCATTAAATAAAGGAGAAAGTTTTGACTACCGGCTTCAGATAACTCTGGTGAAGTTGAAACACTGTAACCACAACATCAATACTAAAAAATTTCAGAAAGCAGAACATCCACAGGGACAGGCTAAGACAGAAGTGTCAAAAATATTCAAAATTGGACAAGAATTGAAAGTGTTTATTCTTACCTAATTAGGGGTTATTTGTGCCTCCCTAAAGAAAAAGTTCTCTGAAAACCAGTTGTGTCAGTGTTTATTTACACAAGTTGCTTGCTTTTTTTTTTTTTTCTCAGAAATGGCATCATAGCATTCGTGTGATTTCATTTCTTCAAAGTGGCATATATTTTCCATTTCAACAGCTATGGAAGGTAGTGAGTACATTTGTTTCAATTTTACATGAAAGAAAGTGAGACAGAGAAGGCCAAAGCAGAAAGGTATTTAACCTCCTACTTCCTTTTGAAATCATCATATAGCAATATCTTTGTAGATGTAGCTATAAACTTTAAAAGCAATAGTCAGAGTACTCACTTTCACATCATAATGGCCAAAAATCAATTTCATTGATTCTATGCTGGCTGTTGAGCAGGGAGAGCTCCTGATTCTCATGTCAGAGGCTCTATGGGAACTGTTCAAGAGTCACCTACAACCTGTAGATGTTTTTAAGGATATGTCTTCATTGTAAAAATGGCTCCCTCCTTGCATTGGGACCTAGCTCTTCATTCACTGAATTATTTCGTTTGTAAAGATCATCTTGTTCCAACCCCTGACAAGGGCAGGGGCACCTTCCACTAGACTAGGTTACTCAAGGTCCCATCCAGCCTGCCCTTGAACACTTCCAGGGTCTTCTGCAGCTTCTCTGGGCAACCTGTGCCAGGGCCTCACCACCCTCACAGTAAAGAATTTATTGCTAATATCGAAACAAAACCTGCCTTCATCACACTGCCTATACAATAGTTTGGTACTACATGGAAAGAGATGAAAGGTCTCCTTTCAATACACCAAAAAATATTACTGAGAAGATGAGCCACTGACAGCTCCAGTTCCTAAAGCAGAATGATGATGAACCCTCTGGATTCCATTCCAGTTATTCACTTAATGGCCACTGCCATACCTCTACAGAAAATACAGGCACAAATCAATCTGCAGCAATCAGCTGAGGGCCTGATATTGCTGGACTTTTGGGGAGTTGTTTTTGCTTTTCCTTGTGAGCTAACAAATTCTTTACAAGTTGTGCCTTGAATAACAGAGTGGTGGGAGGCATTTCATGTTTAGAAATTTTTCGAGGCAGTCCATGTATGTGGTGGGCCTGACTGCACCCTAATGCTTCAGGCCAGGCAACTCATGACTGTCCTGTTCTTTCTGAGGTCAGGCATCATGGAAATCTGCAGAGAGATTAGTGAGACTCCAAGGTTAGACATCCCTTGAAAACAGCTTCCTGGAATTTAAGGTTTTAAGTTCATTCAAAGCCCCATTTGGACACTGAAATAAACACTCTGGACCACATCTCAAGTGCTTTGTTCAAGGTCATCTGAGAGGAGTTCAATGGATCTTGGAAATGAGCCCAGATCTCTGCTTAACTCTAGCCATAGATCCATCCATTTTCATTCCATAGCAGCATAATAGGGATTTGGAAAACTGCTGTAAAACCTTGAGAACTGAATAGATATCAAAATCCTTCTGTATGTATTTGGAGTCATCCCACAGATTTCAATGGAGGAATATATTCTTTCTTATAACAAAATTGAATTGCTGAATACATATAGAAATCTCTCATTACTTGTTAAAGTAACTACAGCTTTCTCATAAATATTGTAAAGATACATGCAGAGGGTTAAAAAGCGACAGCTCAGTGGTCTGGAATTAAATCTGTTTCAGGTATATAATTTAGTGTGACATTAATTGGGTAGTGGGGAAGCATAAATGAGGAACATAATGCGTATACATTGGAATTTTTTGTTAAAGAAGGAACACTGCAAATGCTAACCTCAGCAGCCCAAAATCAAAGGGAGCAGAGAGGAAGGGGAGGAAAGAAAAAAAAAAACCACCAATTTTCCCCCAAAAAAACAACCTCCAAAGCAACACACAAAAGAATATACAACCAAACCATTTTGTCTTGTTTCTTTGGGAAGAAGTTTGAATTAGCTACCAAGGATTACGATTTTCAGCTGGAAGACATCTGTTTAGCTCTGAAAATGTAGGTTTAGCTGACTGTAAGTCATTGCAGTTCAGCTCACCTGTGTGTCTGACTGTGTCCTGGGGCAAGTAGAGGGCAGCTGAGCTTTGTGTGCACCAGTTGTGATCACCAAGCCCCACACAGCCACTCACTCACAATCACACCAGCAGGACTGGGGAAAGAGCTGGAAGAGTCAAAGCTGGAAGACTCATGGGTTGGGATAAAGACAGTTTAATAGGGAAAGCAAAAAGCCGTGCACACAAGTGAAGCAAACCAAGAATTAATTCACTGCTACCCATGGTAAGGCAGGTGTCAGCCATCTCCCACCATGCTCAGCTGTGGCTTGGTAAAACAAACTCCAGATTATCCCCTCTCTTCCTCCTTCTTCACCCCACTTTGCATACTAAGCATGATGTCACATGGTCTGGAACATCTCTTTGGTCAGTTTGGGTCACCTGTCCTGGCTGTGTTTCCTCCCAGGCTCCCAAGCACCCCCATCCCCTGCCCAGGCTGGCAGTGCAAAAAGCAGAGAAGGCCTTGGCTCTGTGCAAGCCCTGCTCAGCAATAACAAAAACATCTCTGTGCTGTCAGCCTGGTGTTCAGCACAAACACAAAGCACAGCCCCACACCAGACACTGTGAAGAAAATTTTCCTTACACCAGCCAAAACCAGCACACCCATTCTCTGTTTTGCCCTCACTGGCTAACCAATATTGACTTGTAGAAAATACTTGATGCATTAAAGCTGGCAGAATGGGTGAGATCTTGTGGAAATTGAAGCGTCAAAAAGAACATAGTAACTGGGCAGCACAAGTCATGTGAACACCAAGAGGAGCATACACTTCAGTCTCCTCTCTGAAAAATTTGTTTTAGCCACTTACATGACAAGAATTTAAAAAAAAAAAATTAAAAGATCTACTGCACATATTAAAAAAAGTTAGAAAAACTTTCCCAGAATTGCACATCCTTATATAGCTGAATGGATCCCTGCACCACGAGAAACCAAAAAATACAAAGCATGCAATTTGCCACTACAAAAGAACAGAAGATACAAAGAACATTACCAGTGCTGTAAGTCTCTTGTGCCCTAATTTCATGTGTGTTATTCCTGGCCTAGAACAGGGCTTTCTGGACTCTTTGTACTTCTCTCTCTTTACCTCTCACTCTGTTTTTTGACACATTAGACATAGAATGTCCTGGTTTGGGTATTCAATTGTGTGTTCAGGCACAGACCTGGATGATTAAGCCATTTCACCTATCTGCTGTTCCTCCGTGTTCTTCCTTGACTGTTATGTTCAGAGCAGGGTCTGCCTGGTGTATAATAGATACTGCTATGGGACCTTGGTCTCTGCTAGGGATATTAAATGTTGCTACCACAAAGGCATTAAGTGTGCCTGCAGTTAGGCACAGGTAATCTTGCAGTGAAAACTGGGGGAAAAGAAAAAATTCAATGCCCTACCATATTAATTTGCACAGTCGCAGTTTTGGAGATTAGTCTTAAATTATTTTGAATTGCAAATCCAATTGGACTTTAATTATGATTATGACCTCTACTTTGTGGCATAGTTCAGTCTATGGTAAATTGCTATAATGGTGCTGCAGATGATTCTCCATAGCACAGAGCCTTGCCCTATATCTGTAGACAAAGGCATGCATGCACATGCACATTTTGACTTGGAACAACCTCCTAGTAATACAGATTTATTCTCCTTTGGTTTTGCTTTCTTGGCTTCCCTTCACTCCACATAGCGGGTAGCAAGGACTCAGTGACTTGCTGGAAGAAATCTGTAGAGTATGTTAATTTCTGTGGAACTTGGGCAGCCTCATAAGTCTTAGAGATTAATAAGAATCTGGAAAGTATCTATCTTCTGGTGATGCTTTCATTTGCGCAGTAATAAAGCTCGCCTTTCTTGTTTAATAAAAACAATAAGGAAACAAATGGGTGTGCAGGCATTGGAACTTTTGAGGAATTAATTCAAAAGCACGGAGGAAAGTTTTTTATCATGCTGTAAGCACCAGAAAGGTGAAAATTACTCTTCCCTCTAGCTCTTACCCTCTGTGTGCCTTATCTCCAAGTTACACCAAATTTAAGGCAACACCCTCAGAAGGTGCAAAGTGTCTCTTAGAAAGTACTGGCCATTTTCCTGAAAGGTGGTGGGCACATTTCAGTGAGACCATCAGCAACGTGGGAGAATTTTCCATAATTCACATTCTTCCCTTGCCCACTGGAACCATTTCCTGGTAGAACATTCTCTCTCCAATCAAATGATGCTCTTGCGCAAAATTTCAAATCAGTGAAAATGTTGAGGCTTTCCTTTTCTTTCTTATAATTCTCTTTTGGGTTTGGAGAGATGGTTGTGATTTTGCCTGGCTGTTCCCCTTTCCCTCCACCCTAGAAGGTTTTGTCACTTTAGCTTTCTGTGCACTGACAGGCAACTGATGAAAGCAGGAGCCTTGCAGCAGGCAGGGGGCCAGGGGCTGAGCACCCAGCTCTTGCCCAGCTCTCAGTCTCCCTACAGCTCCAGCTGCCAGAGAGGCACAAACCCAAGTCACTTAGCATCTCCACATCTCCTGCAGCTCTGGCTGCCAGAGAGCTGGAGCAGAGTGAGAACTTGCAAAGTCAATTTGCTTACCCCTCAAAAAAAGAACTTTGCAATTTAGCACAGTTTTGTTTCATTTAGGCAAAAGGATTTAACAAAAAAGAGAGATGTTTCAAACTTTTGTTTTCTCTGATGCACATTAATGAACTTAATATATTAAAAGTGGCTTTGATGTCTTAAGAACTACATCTTTGTCAGCTGAAACACTCCTCTTGCTGTGGCCAAGAGCTGACCAAGTCTCCCTGCAGCCACCAGCTCCCAGGCTCTGTTTCAGGATAATCACAGTTGCCTACAGGGGTCATATTCAGTACCAGGAATGAAGGGATACTGCAGCAGTTACTAATTCAGAGTTCTGAGTCTCCTTATCTTGCTACTATGGCACTTGGTGGTCTCAAGAAGTGGTCCTATTCTCGTCTTTCTAGTGGAGGAATTTCTCTTAAAGAATACTGGCCAATCTGGTACTTGTCCTGCTTCTCAAGCAGGCAATTACTTCACCACTTATAGCTCACATGGATGGTAACATAACCTACAGACTTGTGGTTTGATAGGTGCTGCATGCAGATGTGTTGTCTTTCTGGTGCAAGGGTGGATTGGATGTTTGGGCTCTTCTCCTCTCAGCTCCTTGTCCCCAAAGTGAATTTTGTCCAAGTGGCAGTAAAGTTTCCTGTTTATCTCACTTTGACAACCTGAGAAATAAAATTGGCATATTATTCTTCCCTGCAACAGTTTCATTCAGCCTTACTGTGTAAACCTACAAAAATTACTTGAGGGGCAGGCCTGTCCTGTGACTTGGAGAGATTTGTTCTTGTTTTGCAGATGGACCCTTTGTTAACTGCAGTCTTTATCTTCCACATAATTTGTGTGGTGGCATCTTTAAGGGTGATCCAGCTCTGCCTGGGTGGAGAACATGAAGAATTCTTTACACTGGTAAGAGCACAGTTACAGTCAGGAAGCTTTTGCTTTTGCTTCTGATCTGGAGCTGATACTGTGGCATAGGTCTGGGTCAGGATATTATGTTTGTAATCATATTACAGTGGATCTGTTTGGGCCTTGACTTTAACCTTCACTTAATAAAAATGTGTTCTAGCCACAGGCTATGAGTTCTCACAACTAGCAAAGGTAGGGACCTTTGCAATATAATAAAAAAAACAGGGAGGAAATACTGTGAGATATAGCACAGGTTCTGCTCTTTCCCTCCCGTCTTCTTGCACTCTGATGTGAAATCTTTGTTTTAGAAACAAACACTTTGGAACTTAAATCAGTTTTTGTTTAATCAAGTCCACTTTTAAATATTCTTAAATAAAATACTACTTAAAACGGGTAATTTTACATGAAGTGGGAGAGAGATAATGCAAGAACCTACAGTATATCAGACTGAATTAGTTTTTCATGCTACAAGATGTAAACAAATCTATTTAATTAGAACACCTTGTTCTTATTGCATTCAGAGTCATTTTTTATACAGGCAGAAAGAAAAAAAAGAGTTTGGCAGCAAATTTCTACAATACTACAAAAAAACCCCACATCTGAACCGAGCATCTCCCTCAGTAAAGTGGATCTTTTCTACTTGTTGTTCAAATCAGAGTCTCAAAGTCTAACCCCAACCACAAAGATGATCCCTGGGCCAAGTACACACATTCCTAGAGACCAGCTTTGATTTGAAACTCTTTCCTTCTGCTTCTTCGGTGGAGACATCAGATGTGTAGTCATGCAATGGGAAGCTAGTCCTTGAAGTAACTTGTTTGGGTTATGCATACCAATACCAGACTTCACTCAGGGAACTCCCTGCCTCTGCCAGGGCCATGAGATTTCCATGCTTGCTCACCTCTGGGGCAATCTGTCCAATTTTCACCATTATTCCATATGTGTAACCCAGAAACAATAATGGCTTTCCTCTCTTTGCAGTACTTTTCTCTGCTTTATAAGGCAAAATGGAATCTCCAACAGCAACAGAAGGAAAGAGAGAGGCTATGTGCTCGAGGGCTTTATTAAACTCCGTAAAAACTCTAAGATCACCTTTCTCTTTCCTCTCTGGTAGCCGTGCAAGGAGCCCACTTGGCTATACAGGCTCATTAGTCACAACAGAGAGGCAGCACAAGGTCCCACAGTGACAAGCTGCCACCTAAATCTAGGTAATGTGCCGTGCTAAAATGCTGTACACTTGCTTGCAGCAAGATCTCAGTTCCTTGCAAAGGCGATGTTTCCTTTTCTATCTGAACTCTAGACTTGGATTTACCACCCCTGTGGCCTGTGCTTTCCTTGATACACATTTTAAAACATGTAGCTTCCTGCCCACACACTTCCAAGGTCTGAAATGGGCAGTAGAGGCGCACAAATGTTATCTGGGAATCATTATGCATAATGCTAGACCTCTAGATCCAGCCACCACATGGAGACTCTCCGGCCAACACAGAGGTAGGCTGAGATATTAAACACCATCAAGGGTGTTTTTTCTTCTCCTCTGTACATATTAGCCAGGTCCACACTGCTACAAGAAAGATTCCTTGACTATGTTGTGGTAGAAAGACCTCATGGTGGGGTCTGGGGAAAAAACAGTGAGTACTTTCCTGAATAATCTTTCCTGGATGATCTGACCAACTGTCTGAGCAGAGCTGCACAATGCAGTCAAGGATGCCTTCATTGTATGATGCCATCTGTTTTGGTTCCTAGTGCACTAGACAGTCATGTTGCATACTGGTCCAGAAGTCTGTGGATGTAGATTAAAGGGAACTTTAGTAATCAGGGGATTTTTATATTTTTTCTCTCTTGCTGTGGCTGCTGGAACAAATATCTTCTTTGCATTTGTGGAAGGCATCCCTGCCCATGGCAGGGAGATTGGAACTACATAATATTTAAGGTTCCTTTCAACCCAAACCATTCTATTATTTATTTTTCCCCTCCCACCTTTCCTTTGACCTGACCATTTATATGACCAGTTATCAGGACAGTCTGTTTTGTTCCATACTGATGTCCAATAGACCTCCATCCCATCTGAATTGTCCAGAAATGGTAGTATCTTGTAATCACAATAATCACACTGAAAACAAAATGCCATTTTTGTACCAATGTGAGGGCTGTTTTGTATTCCTCTGGCTTTGTCCCCTACAATAATGATGCTTAGAGGCAAAACAAAAAGCTGATCATCTTACCGCCATTAAACACTATCAACGACTTTTAAACAGTTGTCAGTGAACTTAAGTGCTTGTGTAAGTGAGTAATTAATAGTCCTGGCTTAATAAATATCCCAGTCACTGGCACACCACTTATGGGCAAACTGTCATTTGTGCCTGGCTTCAAAAGTCTCCATCTGGAGAAGCAACCAAGCAGCACACACTGACACTGCTGTCTGAGCCACCCTCCTCACTCCACCCAGGAGCCACAGCTCACTTTGCTACTCCTCCAGTCTACTCTCTGTGTTCCAGCCTTCTCTCCTCCCCCATTCCTGTTCCACTCGTGATTTTCCCCTGGTTTCCTCATACCCCTCCCAAAATATTCCATGCACTTCCTTCCTAACACCTGTCCTGTTTTCTCATCTGTCCTCCATCAGATAAAGCACTGCTCTGTGCATCAGGAGCAAAAGGGATTTGCAGAATCAGTATGACATGATATTGTCAAGGAGCACACCATGCCCATCTGGAAGAAATGCTGTGATCAATTCTGGATTCCTCACACAAGGAGCTTCTGGAGAGGGTCCAGCAAAGGCCATAAAGATCTGGAGCATAAGGAATCTGGAGCCTCTCTCTCATGAGAAGAGATGTGAGAGCTGGGCTGGTTTAGTCCAGAGAAGAGAACACTGGGACCCCTCCCAGTGTATGCATCTCATTAATGCATACAATTATCTCAGAGGCAGGTGGCACAGGGTGGTGCCAGATTCTTTTCAGTGGTGCCCACTGACAGGATGAGGAGCAGGGGTTATAAACTAAAATACAAAAATTTTCACCTCAGTATGAGGAAAACCTTCAAGGGTGGCAGGGATTGGAACAGGGAGGTGAGGTCCTGGAGTCTCCCTTACTGGAGACATTCAAATCCCCCCTGGATGTGTTCCTGTGTCACCTGCTCCAGGTGACCCTGCCTTGGCAGGGGGGGTTGGACTGAGTGTTTTCCAGAGGTCCCTTCCAACCCCAACAATTTTGTGATTCTGTGAAATAGAAACCAGTGTGGGCTTATGGAAAAATCTGTGGCCTGAAGAGTGCGCTCTATTACTAAAATGACCCAGCACAAAAAGACGATGATGTCTCTAGAAAACTATGTCCCTATGTTAGATTATTCACATTTGTGTGCCCCTTCCAAGCTCTGGAAAGGTAAATAAGTGTTTTTATGCCTATTTCATCTGTGAAACTTTGGTGTAGAAAGGTTATTTTGTCCAGATTCATAAAAGAGGCTTTATGGCAGAACAGAGACATTAATTCAGTTCTTTTTGCATCTTGATCACTGTTCTTTATTTCTTCTCTCACTGTGATTTCTACTCTCTAAATTTTCATTAATTCCTAGGAGGTAAAAAAATTTTTATGAGAAAAAAAAAGATGCTGTCTCTTACTGGCTGGGTGAGGAACATGGTTTAATCATATGATTTTTAAAACAAATCCCAAATGCCTTCCAGAGACTTATTACCTTCCCCATGGTATTACTTCTGAGTATTTACCTCAGAGAGAAAAAAAAAAAATCCACTCATTTGCTCCTCTCGCTGGTCTCTTCAGTTCTTGCCCCATGATGCCCCTTCTTCCTGGACTACATCCCTGAAACTGTTCTATTGTCCCTTAACTAACTACCCATACCAACATCTGCATTACCCCCAAGGAACAAAATTTCCTTCCTTGTAAGCCCAGCAAGAAATGAAACCCAAATCTGAACAAAAGCAACGGCCCTCTCCTACTGTGATGTGTGAAACACTTTCCCGAGGCTGGTATCGACTCTCTCCATTTAAGTGAAGCTCATTTGCAGCCACTTGCCTATTCATAGCGGTTGGGCAGAGAGCACAGCCAGGGATGCCTGTCACCAAGATGGATAGACAGATGGCACAGACAAAAGTGGCCACATTTGGTCCGAGCCAGGGGTGCCATTTTTAAGGTCAGGTCTTCATCTTGTAGTGGTCAGGAGGAGGCCTATGATGATGATGATGACAGCACATTTGGAATGATGCTGCTATTTGTTTATCATGGATTTTGCACAGGAGGTACCAATTTTAGCAAACACAGGAGGAAAGCAATTGAGTTAGCCCTGCAGCAGCATCTGAGGATCTTATCTGCATGGATGCCTCTCTTTCTACCCACTGCATATCAGAGTTTAGGTGCAGAAACAAAAGCTGTTTTCTGTCCTGGGGCAACAGTGAGTACTTCCTAGACCTTGCTGAATTTCTTCCTGTCTCTTGTTGGAAAGAAGTAACTTCAACAGAGATTTACTTGCCGGTTTGAACCACACATCAGTCAGAATGGCTGGATCCTTCACTGGTGCTTTTCCCAGTGTCCTGGTTCTATGGACATAGATTTTTGTGGAAGTTTTCTACTAATCTCACATGGCTGGTCAGAGTTTTCCCTGGTTAAACTGAACACATCACAAAAATGGCTTCCTCCCTCTTCTTCCCCACCTGCATCCCTGTGCAGACAGATGCTAGACCACAGGAATATTCTTCAGACAGTGAAAGTAGATGTAGGTTCTCAAAATGCAAACATGATGTGTCAGTTTACCTTCAGTCAAGACTCCGAGTATAAACAAATTCTAAATATCTCATGAAAGTGCAAAGACCAGAATATAATTAGATTTTACTTTACCAACAATCCTAGAAGAGGGCACTGATGTCTAATGCATTTTCCTCATTAATTGGAGACTAAAACTTGACCTGAACTAGAAAAAGCATATTTATTTACAAGTTGAAGATATGCTTTAAACAGAAAATTAAAAGCAGATAGCTGTATAATCTTATAAAAATAAATGAGGAGGAAGACTGATAAAAAAAACAAAGAAAAATAAAATTTCTTCCAGCCGTGTTTCACATATGACCTCTTCAGAATGTGATTAAGAAACAAAAACAAACAAAAACCTTCCTTCTGGTATATGTAATGTACTTATGAATAAAGAGTAGTTTGGATTAGTGCTGTGTTAACCAACTGCAAAACATGGATTTCCGCATATTTAGTTTTTAATGTTAGAAATCAAGTTCAGCAACATGATGTCAGGAAGAGAGTCTCTTTCCAGGACGGGAAGTAAATCAAGTTCTGGTGGTTCTGACATGATCCTGGTGTTATGACAGCATAGAGTTGGAGTCTGGAAATAGCCAAAATGTTGTGTGACCCCCTATACTTTACAGCACTAAAACCTGCTGCCTCTACCTCTTTGTGTGGTGCATATCCATGGCAAGGACTGGTTTTGGTGGACAGGTACCTATGGTCTCTCTGACTGCCAGGACCAAAAGAGGAAAGAGGAGCACCTGCCTTCTCAGGTAACCTCTTACTCCCCAAGGCTCACTTCTGGAGTTCATTGACAGTGGAATAAAAGCAATAATATATTTATTTTGCTTTCAGATTGTCTGGAATTAATTTTCTTGCTCAGCTTCCTTCGTGTAGAGCAGCAAAATACATTTCCTTTCTTCTAGCACAAGTCCCTTCCCTCAGACTGTGAGCTCCATTCCAAGAGAACTCCCTTTACCTGTGCTGTACTCTCTGTAGCCTGAGTAGGCACATACCACCACAAACCTAGAGTGAGAGTCTTGGTAATTCCAAAATCCTTAGAGGTTGCATTTTCTTCTCTTCGTCCTTCCTTTCTAGTGAATGGCTTCTCTCAGTGATCTCCAGAGCAGTCCTTTGTTCTTGGCCTGCCCTGGGCACCACAAAAGCTTCTCCGTGGTGGGCTGGGACCCTCTGGCTGCGTGTTGTCATGACAGTGTGAGAAACAAACTCATTGCTCCCACCCCAGCTGCTGAGGGAAGGATGGTGTCACCAGCCTGGTGGCACTTCGTCCCCATGTCCATCTTGGCTACCACCTCCTGGTGGGAAAATGTTTTTATATGGAGCAAAAACCTCTTCCTGGGGAGAGCATTATTGTCTCCTTGGAGAGAGTCCAGTACCGGAGGAGGCTGCAGTTTATCAGTTCTGTCCTCGCCACTCCACTCAAAGTGTCTGTGCCGTCAGGGGGATTGATGGAGTTGGGAAAGCCCCCAAAACCATATAACTTGACATTAAAGAGAGGCTGTGAAGCTCTCACAACCAAGAGTACCTTTCAGGGAGACATGCAGAGAAAACTGCCCTGTCTCTTTGGTGGATGACTTTTATCGTGAAGCTGCACAAAGCCATTACTAAGAAAGCACAAATTTGCGGGAGATTGGAGGGGAGAGGAAAGGGGAAAGAACCAACAACAATAAAAATAAGACACATGCTGCTCTCTTTTCTCTCCAGAGGCTTTGGGAGAATCTCCTGAGGACTAAGGCAGCTGCAGAGATGTTGTAAGGAGGGAACAGTGCACACAACCCACCTGTAATTTTACCCAGCACGAGCCCTGCAGCGGACAGGACTCCTGGTGTAGCACTACACATCCCACCTCAATAAATTCACCTGGATAATACCTCCAAGAGTCCCTATATTACAAATCAATTTATTCTTTCAGCCTTAGGGCAGACAGCAAGGATTGGGCGTAGCAGGGACCTCACGGCAGCTCAGCAAGTGACTTTCAACATGGACTCTGAAACCATAAGAAAAGGCTAGTACTTGGTGGGCTTGGTGATGATGTGTCTGGCTTGTTAGCCATGTAGGAGCTTTCAGGCTGCTCAGGTGGATCCACACAGGAGTGCTGGCTCTTCAGTGGATCCTGTGGCCTTGTGCAGCACCCTGCACCATGGGCAGCCTCACGTGGAGGCACTCACTGTCAATAACATTGTGGCAGTGTAGGTGAGAAACTAGAGGATCTTTTTTTTTATTTTTTTAACTCACTGCATAAATAGAATCAAGGAAAATATAATGTAATATAAATAAAAACAAATGGCTCAGTCAACTCGTCTTTAATGCTTTGCTGCGTGACATCTATTTTGTCTAATGGAATACGACTTTCATACACCAACTGGATATTTAACCTTGGCCAAAAGTTATGATGTACATTACAATACACTTTTATTATGTTACAATCTATTGTTGTTGTTTTTTTAATCTATTGCTAGGCCCCTAACAGTATGTCTGTGTCGATGAAACCCATCTGTCAAAAGCACAGTAGGGACATTATTATGTAAATGTAGTTGGGTCTTCCTTTTGTGGAATTGGGGGCAGGAATTTAATATACTGTCCTAATATTCCAGCCAGAGGGGGAAAATATTTATGAAAAAATCTTTTTTTTTAAGTAAGAAAAAATCCAGATGAATTTGGCTTTTAAAAAGTCAGATCTTTGTCTTTGCCCTTCCCAGTAAGATCTTTAGAGCTAATGATACAGTTTCTAATAAAAAATAAAATAAAATACATGAGAGACGTTTTAAGTGCACCAGGAGACAGGTCATTAATATCAGCACTGCTATCTTTTCTATATTGCACTCATATTTCAATAACCTACATTTTGGGGTTATTCTCTTTTTTTTTTTAACACGTGCCATTTTGGATTATTTCTTTATTAGAGTTTGTTATAATATATGCACAAAGGTATGTAGATTTCTAGGAGAGGCGTGGGTGAGGAGGAGATTATTTATTACAGTTCTTAAATATCAGCCAAAATCCATCCATCTAAATTGTCTTGCCTTAGACACATTCTGCCATTATTTGCAAAATTAAGACATTTGTCCCTGCTTAGAAAAGGGGCTAAAATTGAA
Organism: Irena cyanogastra; assembly: GCA_013397155.1. Taxonomy (NCBI): domain Eukaryota; kingdom Metazoa; phylum Chordata; class Aves; order Passeriformes; family Irenidae; genus Irena; species Irena cyanogastra. The sequence goes on along the minus strand of VWZV01013562.1, from coordinate 17,489 downwards.
ATAGCCACTGTAGGAAATGAAATAGCTACACAGCCCTCCCCTGGGCAAGCTCCCAGCCTGAGGAACAGACTCCAGGAGGTTTGTCCCAACGTGATGCATGAAATGAAGTGTATGTAGCTCTCTAAATCCAGATTACCAGCTGATTCCCTCCCCTAAATTCAAAGGCACCATCTGTTGAAATCACGACAGCCTCCACTGTGAGGATCTCTGAGGTGGGAAAGCGTTGTGATCTCCTTCTCTGCAGATGGGGTGCTGAGGAGCAGGACAGCTGAGTGTGTGTTTGCACAGAATTAAGGTGTATCCACAGCATTGGGAAAGGCACACGCGTGATGGCTGTGTTTCCTGAGCACAGGTAATGGAAACAAGGAGCATATGACAGAGGAAGGGCTATCATGGACAGCAAGTATTTACGGCCCACTCACAGTCTGGATCACCCTTTGGATCCTGAGACCTGCCTCCTGTTCAGTGAGTTTTGGTGAAAGCTCCTCCTGTTTGGGAATCCTTTCTAATTTCTTTGCAAGGCATACTGTGAGAACAGCCTGGTTTGGTTGAGACCTTACCAAAGCACACAGACAGCACTGTGGGACAGGAGGCTTCTAGAGAAGTAATAGCCAGAGACAATAATGAGGCTGTACATGCCCCATGGGAGTTAGCCAGGGATTTAAGCTTCTAATTCTGAAGCCAATAAAAGGGCATGACTTCACCGTATCTTTTTTGTGCCATTTCCTTCTTTGATAAGAAAGCTTTTAAAGTGTGCCATAGAAACCCTTTTGCTTGCTGCATTAACATGGGCATGGTAAAGACCAAGTTTTCATCATCTATAGTAGACTCAAGCCCCCAGCTACTACCCAAGACAAAAGCACCCTTATTCTGAGACAAGCTCCAGGAGGAGACATTTATCCCTGGTCCCAGACGGGCACTGCACAAAAAGGAGTGGAACACACACAGATGATGTTAGTGCCTACTGCTATTCTTGACAGAAAACATTTAACTTTGGGTACACTTTTCTCTGTATAGAGCTCTTGAAGCTCTTGAAAGGATCCAGTTTGCTAATTTAAAGTGCTACAGATGTCCATATGTGTTCCTAGACTTGACCAAAAATGACAAAGTCCTGGGCGTACTAAACTGTTGAGTGTCTGTTTCACATCTGAGTCAGGTTCAATAAATATCTTGAAAGCATTTGACAAATTCTTCTGCTACAAAAAACTCTCTTTTATTCAGAAGTACAGAAAAAAAAGTGTTCACGCAGGAATATGGTAACTAACTTTTAAACCCTGTCTTTTTGAAGTGGTTTGAAGCAATATCTTTTCCTTTCCTGAATTTGGATCAGGGTAATTTGCTATAGGTGAGATGCCTGGTGGAAATAGTCTGCACCCCAAAGATTGAGAAAATCATTGATAAAAACGGAAACCTTACACTACACTGCAGACTTCATCCCTGATTATTAAGTTGTGGTGCCGACAGGGATTCCTTCTCAGTGTTTGTGTGTTTTGGTACACAGAAACACCCAAATGATTATGTTTGGCTGGCTGGGCCCAAGTCCCAGCTCCTGAGCACACATTCAGTCTTTCTCTCATTTAAAAAATATTGGGGTGAAGCAGAGCCTCTGTGTGAATGTCTGTATCTGACAGTGAGCATTGAGGTTCTGGTTAAACTTATGAGCTCACAGAATCACCAAGAGGTTTGTGTTGGAAAGACCCTTATAAATGTCACATAGTCCAACCATACAGCAGCAAGGTGCTGTCCATGAATCAGACTTCCAAAACATTTTCAGCCTGTCTTCTCTCCTCCCTGCTGCTGTCATCCTCTCTGCCAAGGGAAGAAGGTGAAGCTCAGCGCTGAATGAGGATAAACATAATGACTGGGCTTAATTGGGCAGCATACAGTGGAGACAAACACAGCGACTTTTCCTCATCCATAACTAAGTCTCACTGCACTCAGCCACTAACATGCTGAACCTGATCAGCAGAGCTAATTTTCATTAGCTAATTGAGCAGACTCACAGCATTCTCCAGCTCCTACTGCTCCCAGCTGCCTGCTGAAGGAGGTGCACTGAGTGCAGGTCCCATCTCAGAAGGGTCAGCTCAGGAGGGAGCTGTCTCAAGAGAGGAAAGATAACCAGAGCTGTTCCTTTTGCATGCCTTTCCCTCCTGCTTTCCACAGACACACACTTTTGCAGATATTTCTTAATTTAAACTTTAATCAAATTTTCTTTTAACATCTAAGCCCTTATGTGACATTAATATCTCTAAAGACTAAAATCCAGATCTATAGATATCTCCGAGTCTAAAAATACTTATCCACTCTTAGTCCAAAATGTTAAATAACTATTAATTCCCCTTCAGGGCCAGGTTTTAAACCAGGCTGTAGGGATGCAATGTGTGAAGGAGAATGTGAAACACTGTCACATGCCACTCATGGCACAGCACAAGGCACAGAAGATAAAGTGTACTATTTAGTAGTGGGAAGAATCGGAACTCTGGCTTGTGAATCTTCTAAAGCTCCAAGCTAATTGGCTAGGACCCATTTGGCAGGCTGCAGTGGAAGAAATGGCAGGGATGACAGGATCTGCTTAGTACTACTGAAGCCGGTAAGAAAAATGGATAACACGCTGGGCTTCGCAGGTTTGTTTTTCTTTTTTTTGTTTGTTTTTCCCTGAAAATTTGTTTACAAATCTTTAAAAATAAAGATCTGAAAAGTTTTTTATTCAGAAGGTCACCTGGGTGTTTCATAGGAGTCACAGTTTTTAAAGGTTTTACGGGAATTTAGTGTGCTCATTCCCCTTAATTGGCTGAATTGTCTGGTTAAACTACATTTCCCATTGCACTTCAGAGCTGCTACATGCTAAGAGATACTAAGGCAAAAGAGCCTCTGAACACAGCTAACCAGGCAGACACATACCTAGAGGCAGATCCATGAATTAAAATATTTGTATTTGCTCATATAATTGAGGGGGAAGAAGAGTTGTTCCACAGAATTAGTATGGGCAAAAGAAAAAATTCAATATTTTATTTGCAAAAAAGATTTTATTTGCAAAATATCACATTGTGATACTGCATTAATAATAGTAATTTATTTTATATATGTATATATATGCTTATGTGTATATGTATTGCATATGTGTGTTCATATAACACTTTTTTTTAAACCATTGACAGCAGTGTGCTGCTACTCCTGCATCTCAGGTGGGAGATCTTATGGAAGACATTACAGATCCAATGGTGAAATAAATAATTTGGATGCCCATCTAAACTTTTCTGTGGGTGTTTTCTCCATCCAAGTGCCTTTTGCACACCAAAGTGCCCTCACCCACAGTCTGGATGTGGTGTGGTTCTGAGGTGCCCAGAGGTGACTCAGCAGCAGCAGGTAGCAAGGAGGGATGGCAGGGAGGCTCCACCCTATGGTTTGTGAAATTTTCCAGGCTGCAGAGGGTGGTGCCTCGAGCACTTCTGTGTTTACAGGTGAGAGAGACAGGATGGTGCTGCCTCAGACTGGGGAGAGGGGACAGCTGCTCTGGGGTGGCAGCAGCTAGGTGGCAGATTGGGAGGCAGTTGGGGGAAGCAGCCTATCTCCAGTGGTCCTGCCTTTAGTGCCTTTGTAGGTTTTTCCATACCTGAGTGAGGTGCAGCAGGCAGCTGCTGCTGGGTGTCCCAGAAGCCTCCTGTCAGAGCACATCTTGATGACAGCATCCTCACATCTTTTCAAGCACTTCTGAGGCACACAGGCCATAAGGAGGTGTTACGGGGACAGTGCTGGAAGCAGAGACCAGCTTTCATAAGGTCAGTGCTGCTCCTTGATTGGCAGGGTGGCAGCTTCTGATCAATAGCTGTGAGGGGTTATTGATTCAGCCACCAATCTGAACTCTTAATTACTGATATTAAATGTCAGAAACTTTCAGAGTTTAAGCCATATGACTGTAATCTCTTATTCCAGAAGCTCTGTGGTGGCAAGCTCTCGTCAAACTTTGTGTGGCAAGGGTGTGCTCTCAGCTCAGCTGCTGCTCACTGGGAATGATGTGGCTGCCTTTGGTGAGGCTGCTCTGGGCTTGCTCAGTGGGAGAGAGGTTGCTGTCTGCCCCATTGCATCCTTCTGCTGCATATCAGTCAAAATTAAAGCAGAATAACAAAGAGCCCTTCTCTCTCTCTAGCAGAAACCGGAGTCCTCTATCTGGTGAAATCCTTGCTTTAAGCACCTCAGACAGTCAGGAGATTAAGCTTTCCTTGTTATGCACAAATGAATATATGCATATAAAGAGAAACACACCAGGTGAGCATTTCATAGATATATATTTTCCTTGTGTATGTACTAGGAGCCTTTGTACAGAAAAGGAGAACAAGTCATCTCTCATGCTTTATATATCCATGTCTGTTTGCACGAGTTATGTGCACACAAGTGCTCTGAGGGTACCTGTGATAGTCTCTAGCAACTGCTTAATTGAGTTGTCTTTCTGATACTTAGTAAAAGTTTGAATCTCTTTCCTGATCGTATAATATCTTGATCTCCATGTCCAATACTGTCATTCTTTTGTCTTTGTAGAATTATAGAATCATCTGGGCTGGAGAAAACCGTTCAGGTCAAGCCCAACTGTAAGTTCAACACTGCCAAGCACATCATATGACAACGTCTGTATAGACAGGGATTTTGTCCCCCTTTTTAATTACTTTGCATTTATCAGTGCTGAATTTCACCTGCCATTTTTTTTGCCCTGTCATTCAACATCAGGAGATCTGTGCTTCTAGCTGTCAGATTTGTGTTAGTTACCTCGACTATCTCAACCGCATCCACAGGGTTTTGTCTCTACTGCAACAGAAAGGATTCCTGTGGGACTCCTTTGGTCACCTGCCTCCAATAAAATTTGAGCCTTCATTGCTACACTTCACATCTGCTTCTTTAGGCAGTTGTTAACCCAAGAAAAGCATTTCCTACTTCTTTCTGCAATACCCTGTTTTCTTTACAAGCCCTTGGTAAGGGCTTTTCAAAAATCCAAGTGTGTTTTTATCCATATGCTTGCTGACTCTTTAAAAGCACTATAATAAATTTTGTAAGGGATAACTACCTCCTATAAAAGTTGTGTTGCCTCTTTCACATTACATTATATTCATCTACTTGCCTGCCAGTTCTGCTCTTGATTACAGTTCCTTCCAATTAGCTTGATACTGTGTCACACTTGCTGGTTTGCAGTTCCCCAGTTCTCAAACTGAAAAAAGGAAAAAATCCCTGATAAAAAGGTTTCCTCTTGAGCGAGAACTAATAATCAAATTAAAGATGACCATGGAGTACTCTTGATTGCCAAATAGCACTTGCGAGTTTAGAAGGAGGAGTTATTTCAAGTTACTGAGTATAACTTCATTTTCTTTAAAATTTTTCAGGCTATTTATGATCTGAAGAAATCATTAAAGGTAGAAACTAAATCTTAATATCTGTCTCTCTGGATGGTGAATCAGGGTTGATTCCCTTCATTTAGCTTCTTGAACTGGGTTGTGTGTCATGTCATAATTAAAGAAAAAAATGGAAAAATGGATGGTTCTTTGCTATGATCATTTCATTCTCAGAAAAAGCAAAACGGTACACAAACAGTGCTTACCTCAGTCTCCTGCATATTTCTTTATAAGGGGTTTTTGGGAGATATTACACCTTGGAGGCTCAGCTGATTCTTGAGGGAACTAAGTAGTCTATTATCAAAATTAGTAGAAGACAAGTAATACTGTATCACAGGTAATTAAAATAATTTATAGATGGTCAAAATTCATTAAAGGGTTGATGAATCCTGTTTGGTATATCATGGACAACCTAAGCAATTTATAAATGGGCAAATGTGACTAATCTTAAATAAATCCTATGAAACCAAAGAAAGCCTTTAAGTCAGTTAATCAAAAGAAGCCAGTCAAGCAGTTGTCTTGAGGCAGGTAAATCAATGAATATCAAGAACCTTAAATCTGTATTAAATCCCATTACTTATCTTTGTTTACCAAATTGTAACTTCAGTGCCCTCTCCTAGAATATATGTCCTAAAAAAGCCGTCATTCAAGAGTAAAAAGCCCTCAGCTATGTGCATGGCAACAGCACTTCCACATCTTGGTAGAACTGTTCAAAAAGAATTTAAATTAAGTTCTGTGATGAAACTTTCCAGCTGCACATCACCTCTTCACATGTCACCTCAGTGATGTCATCACATGGTAGGAATAATGCTGAGTTATTGAATACTGCTGTTTTGAGTTGTTCTGTCTTTTGTTCTCAGTCCTTCCTCTTAGGCCACTGATTGCTGAAAACTCCCAGGAGTGAACTGGAAAAGCTGTTGGCCATATTATAAAGCTGAGCAGTAGGAGAGCTGCCTCTTTATTTCAGAGGATTTTGTAACCTTCTCTCTTACTTTAGGCAGGGAAAAATGTGCGTCTCTTTCAGGCTTCACTGGATTCAAAATCAGCTCTTTTCATCTACTCCTTAACACCTCCATGGCTTTAGAAACATAGCTCAGGACTATGCAGTCAATTTAATACGAATATAGGACACTTCCAACTGGCTTTGGTATGTATGTGTATCTGGAAAGAATGACTCAGAGTTCCTTTCAAGGCAAGGTTTTACATTTTTGCATTTATTTGAGCCACTTAGTTACATGAGGCTCAGTATAATCTGAATTCTGCTTCAATTTAACTTGCAGTTAGCTTCCCTTTTATAAAAAAATAAGGGAACAGTCTAACACTTCTCATAAAAGTCTTTTAAGACTTGGTTTTCAAGAGGCCTTTCCAAGTTGAATGACTATGAAAAAACACTTCTGTTTAACTTATTAACCTGTGTGTACAACCTTGATCTCTTTTTTTTTTTTTTTCCTTTGATTTCCCATTTGGCAAGGAAGGCTGTAGCTATAACATCAGTTGCTGGCAAGAACAATGGTTCAGCTTTTCTGCTAAGTTGATCAGAACATGTAAGAATTTGGTTAAAACATACTAAGCCTAAATGAATAAGCAAAATTAGAGAGGAACACCACGTTTTGTTCAGTAGAGCACGCTTCTGCTCTGCCTGAACAATGGCCATAACAAGCTCTCTCTTTTTTCAGCCTAATCTTCAGCATAGGTCAGCCTTAATGAGTACATCTAGTGCTAAACAACAAATACATGGTCTTACTGAAATATTCATCTGGTATTGTATACACTACAGAACAGCACACAGTCCTGTATTTGAAAGGTTTCCTGTTAATAACCAGCCATTTCACAAGTGCAGTTCCTCTCTGTGCATGAGGCTGGATAAGGCTTCTGTAAACTTTGTAAGTCAAGGTAAGGCAAGTTTTTTATGGTCCTAAATTGTTTGCCTCCCACACTGAACAGTCTCTCATTTCTGAGGGAAATAAATAAGCCTTTGAAAGCCATTAAATAATGACAAAGTCTATGCAAGTTTAGGTGTTTAAGGTATCTGGACACAATCTCCCCTTGGAAAGAACCTCATAAAGAAACCAAACTTTCCTTATTGACCTGCAGGAAAGTTCATGTCTGTTGTCTTCAGCTGTGTGGATTTAGCATCTCATTGGATTGGTCAGTTAGGATGTCCCCAGTGTCAGATGGGCAGCTGCAGGACACTGTGCTTTGGTTGGCTTCTTGTCATATGTCAAATAAATGACAAATGTCACAAGGGATAAAAACATCCTGTATTCACTACTGGGGGAACCTGTGGGTTTAGATTAGACTCCTTTCTCTTAGGTAATAAAGCATGGTAAAATTAAGCCCAATTTTATTTTACAATACCTGTCTCAGTTACTGTTAAAGGTTAGGCTCATACCATGTACAAATTAAAATACTATATTTATAAATAGATGTCTCAGAAGAATTTTATTATTTTATGGTTATCAGGACACCAAAACAAAGAAGCATCTATAAGAATAAGAAAAAACACATTTAATATAGAAGTAATTGCTTTCTCCTCTAAAGCCTTTTTGAGTTATAAATATGCTTCTGAAGGTTCAAGTGTTGAGAGCATTTTTAGAAGAAAACATGTTCAATAAGAAATCATCAGGAAGACTTGATTTTATTTCAACAAGAAGTCTTTTTTTAGAGTGTGGAATGAGAGTTGTTTATGATATATTCTGTTAACATATCCCTAAATTACTCTTTGCTCTTTACGTTTTTGAAAGTCAGGATTCTTTCTAAAGCATATTTTATAAAAATCTGTTTTTGTGAGATTATGATAATGTCTCTACCAGCTGGATGTCTAGTACAAGGAGTCTTGTTCTTTGAGGAGACATTCGTGCTAGTAGCTTGATTCTTGACCAAATGGCTCCTAGTTTTACAAATGCATTGCATTTGCAACATTATAATTATGGGCTTTTATTTAATATTCTATACAAAGCAAAAACTGTAATTCTTATATCTATTCTAGTTTAAACTCCAGTTTAAATCTACTAAAAATATGTTAATGATTTTCTTTTTGAAAGTGTTTTTTTATAGGTGCTATAAAATATTCAATGTTTATAAATACGTTGCCAAGAATAGCTGAAGACAGTGAAAGATAAAACATGTTATAATTATAAAAGCTGATTTTCAGACTTCATATAATACTGGCTGTTCTATAGCCTGTGGTATTATCCTCCTTTAACATGTATAGCTGATTATTGGATAAAAGAAATAGGACCAGAATGGACTGTTTTTAATTAGCTTGAATATTTGAATAGCCTAAATATTTTAGTAAAATACATACTCAGATACTTCTAAACCTATTTTAAACATATGAGATTTAAAACAATTACAAAGCTATCTTAAAATTTTCCAGCAAGCTACTAACCACCCAGAGTAAATTCTGCTAATAATATGTTCCAATGCTATCAAGGATCAGCAGTGATTGCATGCTCCTTTTAGAATTCTGCTCTCCTTCAGGGTAGTGCTGTGGCAATAAAGCAGTGTCTCCCAGAGTATAAGATCTAGTCATTTTACTTATTTAGGTATCTATTCAAAAACAAGGAAAAAAATTACATTTTGTGTTTTCTGATAGTTGAAAATTTTCATGCATTCTTCCTTTGGATGGAGTTAAACATATACTAAAAGGAATAGAATATCTTGGAGATCTAAAGGTGATGATTTTCTTTCTGGATATAAAGATGGAATAGAGGTAGCTAGATAGAAGGAAGAATATTAAAACTTTGTGTTTCTTTGTTTGTGTGTATAAAGAAGACTGCTATTTCAAAAAGTCAAATGTATTTTTTTAAAATGTTTTTAGTGCCTGACTCAGAAAAAGAGCCACCAGTGCATATGGGAACTTAAACAGATATGCCACCAATAATGATATTCCTAGAAATACCTTTTCCTCTTGTATATATATGTACCTGATATTATCTGAAGCATTCGAAAATGTGTTTGTGTACAGCAGCAGTATAATAGGATTTTGTGAATTGTTCTTATCTAAGCGTTATATATGCATCCAGGGGGAAAACTTTACTTTAACCAGGTACATTATCAGAAAATAACAATCTGGGGCATAAGCATCCCAAGTGTGCACCTTTTTTGTGGTGTCAAACAAAGCAAACAATACACATATTTTCCCATTATTTTATGTTTGATTTTTTTTTTTCATTATTATTATTACGTTAAGCCAACTGTGTTGGATTTGTAAATGGGCTATGACTGTTACACTATAGCATCTGCTTATCCAAACAAGTCTCTCCTGATAATGGTGCCCAGCAATGCAGGCCAGGAAGTGGCAATGGGAGATGGAACAAAGGGTACGTCTCTGCCAGTGGTCACAGGTTTCACCTCAGGCTGATTCACATGAATGCAATACGCAATTTAACACAAAAGAGTTGTTTTTAAAAAGCTATTTCCAACAGAAGAGCATGAATACAATCCCCCAAGCTGTCCACAAAGTAAGATCAGTGAGGCAATGGTTGTTTCTGTTAAAAGTCACATTCCTGTGAGAGCAGTGCAGTGGAAACTAGAAGAAACAAAAATCAGTGATGAAATTAGGCAAAGGTAGCAAACATTCTTCATATCTTTGCTATGTACAAGAAACTCTTTTTTTTTTTAACTTCAGCACTTCTTCTCAGCAGTGTTATGTGTATATTCCCATCAGTAGAAGACAAGCTGAGCAAGTTTTCATCAAAAGAAAGTTTGCAGGATTGCAGCACAAAGGAAAGAAAAATTGATCTAACTACTAAGATGAGAGGAAAACACATTTTTTACAGAGCTTATGGACAGGCAATTACCATTTTCTTGGTGACAATGTCTGTGTTAATCAGCTTTCCACCTGAACTTGGAATAGAGGCAAAGCAAGTTTATTAGAGTCAACCCTTTAACTGAGTGATTTCTGTGAGTTCCAGTTACCAGATGCTAGAATCTTCTTAATCCAGATGGTGACAGAAAAGAGATATAGAGAGGTGTGGATGATCAAAAGTGGAAAAGATTCCAACAGGATCATCATAAATATTGCTTTTCATTTAACACTCTTACTACAGAAAATCTTATGCTTGACTTGAATTGCAGCTGTCAAAGCCTTGCTGTGGCATTTCTTTTCATTAGTTGTAGGGGTAAGTTTTTCTCTTTTCAGAGGGCAGGTTGAACCCTTCTGCAACCCTACGGGTAAATTTAGTGTTAGAAGTAAAATAAATAGAAGGCTCTCCATGTTCAAGAAAGCATCCTTTTTTTCCAGACATCTAAAGCAAGGAAAGTAGAGACTCTATGTCACACTTTCAAGAAGTACCTATTTCACTGCATGGTAAGAGTGTTTATACTCACTCATTCCTTACACCCATGAAAATTAACAAGATTCACTGAAGCTGCAGTAGTGAAAGCCATGTACTTTCCAGACGGGATGCCTTCCTACTTTAGTCTCCTAGTCAGCGTAGCTGATATTTCACTTTTTGGATGGTCTTTCAAATTTCACTTGGCATGGCAAATTCCTGGTAAACTCGCAACATTACTACAGCAGTTCCCATGCTAGAAGTCCTCTACTGAGGAGAAAATTTTTAATATTCCTCCTCTCTCTTTGCAGTGAAACATTCGGGAAGGACCATGAAGCAGCTACCAGTTGCTTACCAGCAAATGGGCTGGTAAGAAGTAATTTGACACCTTTACACCACACAGCTGCAGGAGTAATTGCAGCCTGGTTTTTCGAGCTCCCATGATGGCTCATTCCTGAGGTTGAGAAAAAAACATGCAGGTAATTTATGACTTTTAATTTTTTTTTTCCCTGAAGGGGGACTTTTATTCCTACATGTTGGTTTTTAGGTACTTACCACATCTGCCCATCCAAAAGAGGAGTTAAAATTGTTGTGGTGAATTCCAGAAATTAAATTATTTTTATGTGATGAGATGGACTGCAGTCGAACAGCCCTCAAAACATGATGATAATAGCTGGCATGAATCACTGGCTCTGGAGAGTAGAAGCACCTTCAGTGGTTCTCATGCATGTTAATAAGTCTTCTGTAGTCTGTGAGGTAGTTTGGCTACCACAGGTTTTGATTCCATGACCCACATTCGTAGCACAGTAGCACCAATGCCTCTGTCCATTGACTTCAGTAACGTTGCTTTCCCAAGTAATTGTTATCCAAGCTGAGTAAAATCTGCAGAGTGTGATCAGTGGTTTGTAAAGCTACTAAGTGCTTTGCAGTGGAGTTTTAATATAGCTAAGACAAATGATGTAACAAAGATATCTATTTATAAGGGATTCTCTAAAGAGTTAGGATTCTATTTAATGCATTGCAAAGTTAGGTAATATGAAAAACAACTTGATAACAGGCAGGCTTTCAAATCCATTAAGTGCATTTGAATATTGCATCCTAAATGTCCATCACTATTGCAGGATTTTATGTGAGAGTACAAATATATAGGCCTTAAAAAAATCTACACTGGATAAAAAGACAGTAATAAAATAGAAGCTTACTGAGTTTCTTCTTTGACTACTCTTTCTTCTTCCTTTTAATCTTTATTTGACACTTTATTAAAGGTCTACAGCTCAAGATTTGAACCCCTGGTTAATCACCACTTAATCATTTGGCACAAGTTAAAGACACATCTCTGCTGCATTGGTCTCCCTCCTATAGTACTCTCCTGATTAACCATCAGACATTGCTTCCTTTTCTCAATTATATCTCTAATTAGATGTGGTCAACTCACTTTCTAGAATACTGCCTAGTGTACATACCATAGATACTAAAAATTTATATGGAAACATGTGTCATCCTTGAAACAGATGCCACTCTGAATTGTGTTGTGAGTGCCAGAGCAAGGATACAGGCATGGACTGGGAATAATTCGGTGTGTAATCCCACTCACATAACTAAAAGCCTAAACTTTAAGGAGCTTCTTTGTACCAGGATCTGTGTGGTGACTAAGCTGGATAAATTGAGAAGCTGTGTGAGACTGTGTGGTGTTTCAAAATTGCACAATTACACCTTGGAGAAATTGTTCACGAATACCTATTTATTGCTGGCCACAACTAAGAGATGGATGCCAGGAATCATGTTTTCCCATTGCAGGAGTAGGGCTGGAACCAGTTTTCCTTCCACCTAACTTTTGCTGCCTTCTCTGCAGGCCACTTCTCCCTCTTGTGAGTTTCAGAGTTAATTCAGCAGCAACATGTGATCAGGAATGTAGGAAATCTTTGAGCCAAGATGGATGCTTGACATAATGAGTCGTGCAGCGATACCACGGAACTCGTCAACTGTGATCATCACCAGGGTGCTGAGAGTTTGGGATATTTTCTGTAAACACACACATCTTTATTTTTCCATGTGTTTTGCAAACTCGTATGGTGGAAGGCTTTTCACACTTTTAGCCTGCAGACTTTTATTGAGTGTGGAAGCAGAGATTATAAATAGGACTTCTCTTTTTTCTTTTAATGCCATTTAGATCTCATTTTAGCAGAGTTTATAAACAAGCTACATTTGTTCTTTTTATTGGCTCCGGAGAACAGCTGTCTATCAAGCATTCCTGTTTACATGATCTCCTTTGGTAAGGCACACTTAGAGACCTTCTGTGGGTTATCAGTAGCTGTTATATAAATAACAGCATATTGGATGAAATCTGTGATATTATTTCATGTGCATTTTCTTCCCTTACACTGAAGTTCTCTTGTAGGCAGTGGCCCAGAACCAGATCCATTCACCTCTGAAATGTCTCCAAAGTCCTCTTTACAGGCATTGTGTTAGATCCTGGCAGACAATGCCCGAGGGCTGCACAGATCATATGCTGGCTATCTGTAAAGGACTGCATTTCAGCCATAATGAATTAAGTGATTTCTTTCTTCAAAAAGCAGGAGATGTTTGACAGAAAAGCTAAAAAACACAGTGCCAAAGTGGGAGGTCTGTGCTGTCAAGAGGTGTCAAACCGACAGAACTGGAGACCTAAACCTTCTGTTCCCCTACAGTGAAAAACAGATTTCAAACTACGTCACACACTAGAAGCACTGGCAATGGAAGCATTCATGTGTGCTAGCCACCATATAGAGGCACCAGATGTACAGACGTGAGGAGATTTTAGTTGCCATCTTAATTCCAGTCTCAACTTTAGAGATCTAGAATTTAGTTCCCCAGAACTTTGCCCAACACTGCACCTTTTATTTCCATAACACTCTCCAACACTCATTCAAATGCGCTCCCCAGTGCTCATTCAAATACAGGATTTTTGTTCCAAAGCAGTTGAAGATTCCACTTTTCATTGCCCAAACATTCCCCAATTATACAAGTAAAGTAAAGCATTCAGCACATGTTTAACTCCATCTTTTAGAAGTAGTAAATGTTCAAATTCATGAAGGGCACAGCCCAAGTTAAACATATGTTTAAAAAGCATCCTGACTCAGTTGTTGCCCTGCATGTGGGAACTCAATAAAATAAAAAAATAAATCTTAATTGTAATCCTGACTTTGGGCCAGGATTTTATTGAAATATTTATAAATAAAGACACGGTGGTATTTAATTATTTAAGAAACAAACTGGTTGTGAAAATTTCACAGAGATGTAAGGTCCTTGGACTTGTGCAAGAGAAAGACTTGGCCCACTTTCTTGTGACTAACATATACAGTACAGAAAGAGAGAAAGGGTAAGGAAAAGCCATTTCCTTTCGCAATGGGAACATATGATATTAAGGAAACTGAAAACTACATTTCTAAAATTGTTTCCATTTCAGTGTTCTTCTGCCTATGGAGAATCAATACACCAGAAGAGCATAGCCTTAAACATTAATATTACAGAATAAAATTTGTTTTTGATGGATTGATAGGCACATTTTCTTAAGGCCAAGCAATAATGAATACAACCTTTTTTTCCAGATAATCTATCTTTCCCCTCTCCCTGCACAGAGGATGTAGAGAATAATATGATACCACTTGCCTGTATATAGAAACATCTGTTATTAGGCACCAAGAGGTTTCACTAGGATGCATGTCCTCAACCCCATATATCCAATTGAAACAGCAAGGGGAAATCAGAATACAGCAAAATGCTGTTGATTGCTCTGTTTCAGCTGCAGAAAGCCAGTCAATCAAGACAGCTTGGCTGATGTCATGGTGGCTAATAATTCCCAGGGGATTTTACTCTGCCCTAACTACACAGTCCCTAAGCAGGCTGAGTTTAAAAGCAAATCCATGTACACCCTGATTTCAACACATAGTTTTACATCATGTCACACTTGCTTTTCTTTCTGAATCAGCAATAACTAGTAAGTGCTTCCCTAGTAATTCTGATCTTACACATGGACAGAGTTAAAATAATAATTTAGCTCTTGTACAAACATTTGGTGATTCATTGCAGGGAGGAAGCATGGGTCCATATTTCTGGGGCATCTCTAAATTTCTATAGCTCTGAGAGATGCTTTCAAGATCACTGAGTATGCACTGAAGCTATATTTCAAATTGGTATGTGTTTCACTGTCAGACACATTTTTATTCACTTTTATACTTACAGAAGAGGTAATTCTGATTACACAAATTCCCTCTTTTCCTTCCTGTGTCCTTCCCACTTAACAATGACAAAGTAAAATTTGAGCATCCTTCAGAGGGAGAATAAACCACATCCAAGTAAGAAGAGTTCTTTGCAAGGTTGTTTTCCTATTCAAATATATGTACAGAGAGGGTTGGTATTGTGAAGAAAACAGTTCTGGTCTCTTTTGGATAAGCCAAATAGGAGGTTAGGATGTTAAGTCATTTATATCATAAGTAGTTTTACTCTGTCATGACATAGTTTATGCAGAATTCAGGGAAAAGGCTGACATTTCATTGAATGTCCCCTCGTAACAGCTCACAGTTTAGACTAATATTTTATTTTTTTAGTTAAGGGTAGGGAGAAGTATTCTTAGTCTGCCTCAATGAAAAACTGTGGGGGCCTAACCAAACTGCCTCCACCATCCTTAGATTCATACAGCTGCTCTGACAGAGTCAAAATCAGTGGAAGAAAAAAAATGGAAGCGAAAAACCTTCTTAAAGCAAAGTTAAAGTCAGTGTAAGGGTCCAGTTAGAAATCAGAATTGTGCAAAGTCCACAGCAACTTTGTCATCTCCTGAGATTCTTGGCAGCTTATCTATAATCTCCCAGGATTTCTGCTCACAAGAACAGATCATAATATTGTAGTCATTGATCACATTTTATTATTGTATTCTGCATGCTGACTGAGGGACTGCATTAGTGCAGCAGACAGTGAAACTTGACTCACCCCAAACTTACAATTGTCTTGGATGAGGTTAAAGATATCACCACTAAACTGTTTGTGCTGTGTTATTGCTGAAAAACCCCAGACTTTTGGCAAGCTGGAGCCCTGGTTTGTGCATGGAACAGAGAAGGAACTTACCCTTAAGTCCCAAGAGCTTAGAAACTAAAGCTTCCTTAAGAAGACTACAAGCTAAAACTTAATGCTGCAGTATTACGTGTTGATTCACAATAATATCAGCATTTGCACATTGTAATATGACTTAGGGATATGTTATTGATTTTCTTTCCTAAGCATTCAGTAATCAGCATCTCAGCTAAGGTTCCTCTATCCTTCCATATGTTGTACAGCAAGTCATTCTACCTCCATAGA
>VWZV01013555.1:174-13282 GCA_013397155.1 Irena cyanogastra | reverse complement strand
TCTGAACCAGAACCAATACAGTATGACAGGATTAAAATTAGGGAGCTGAATACCAATCATCCCATACAGTGCTGTGGTGCATTCTGATGGCACATGCTGTTGCTTACTTCATAAAATAGGTATCTANCATAAAATAGGTATCTAGCAAGGAAAAAAAGCCCAATTCGAAAATCTCATCTTTACTTATGAATGTTGATTAAGGACTTCCTAACATTTTCTTCAGTAAGAGCAAATCAGTAGAATTCTACATTGTATTTCTAACAGTACCGCTGCTTTGCAGGCAACAAGTACGAGTGTATCTCAGTGAAGGCACAATGGGTCACGGCCCATTTTGAAGTAAATTTCCACAAATGTTGAAGATGCAAAGTGAAAAGCTGAGCTGTTATTTTTTTTCCTAGGTTAGCAATTCACATTCCCAAGGAAAAGATATTGATTTTCTTACTGCAAGTCAGCATTTTTTAAAAGCAACATTTCAAAAAATGTCTTTGGTCATCTTTGCGCATGAAAGGAACTATGCCTACATAGCAAATTTTCTGGTTTACCCGACTTAAGAAAGTGTGGGTCCCTTCCAACTCAGCATATTCTATAATTCTATGAAATTATTTTGGTAGTCTTTTATTAAAGAAAAGTAAACACCTCATTGACTTTCTGGTGCAAAGCATACAAAGTCTAACAGAATAAATTTGGTTTTACCTTAAGTTTACAGCTTTCAAAAATAATTAATTCTTCTAGTGTTTGTCAGGCCTCTATAGTGAAAGAAGACATGATGTCTCTGATTTCTAGAAAATCAGTGCAGCTGCAGGATATTTCTTTTCACAGTGCCAAAATGAGGATGGGAACAGAACAGTCTGATGGTAATACAACTTCTTGTAATAAATCTTGCTTATTCTTCAGAATCTGCTAATTTTAAATTGCTATTTACTATAATGTTACATCTCCCCCCCCAAAAAAAAAAAAGAAAAAAGAAGGCAAGTAACATCACAAAGTGCTTACTTTAACTAACCTATTTTGGAAAACTGCTGCAATAGCAATGGCCACATGAGAACTAACATTCATGTAGGAGACTGCTGGACTGGTTTATATCAATTACATATGCACCTCAGATCCACAAGTAATTTCCGTCTGCCTACTCTTCTTACCTTCTTAACAGAATCTGGAACTGGAATAATAGTCTCATTCTATGTTCCTCCTTTAAAAAAAAAAAGTGTAATTTGACAGTGGAGGTACGACTGACAACAAAGAAGGCTTCAAGCATCAGCACTTTACTGTTCTTCAGTAAAACCTTTTGTACTATTCATCTTACATGCATTACATCTGTGTGCCCTCTCTACGCTTCTGTGATTGATCAGTACACCTCATCATCCCATGTCTCATTATCTTCAATTCACCTGTCCCACATAGTTGTAGCCTATTAGGGGTGAGGCTCAGCCACAGTCCCATTCCAAATCACCACAAACTGTGTGCTTGCAATTGCCTCTTTTTTTGTCTTTTAAATGCATGCCATGTCTACCATTCTTCTACAGGGCCCTTGCAGAAGGAATAGCAAACATGGTACAAGTATCCTTTGTGTAGATTCCACTATCTCTGGAATGCATCTTGTGTACTGACCTTGATTCATTCCCCAAACCTACATTATATATCATCAAAATCCTTAAACCTACACTTATAGAATATTGACAATATCAGTAGCTGTACAACTTTATAAAGCAAGAAAAGCTTTATAAAGCTTTATAAAAGAATAAGCTAAGGTCTGTATATTAGGATATTAACAAAATCAACACCTATATAATTCTGTCAATAGCTACATAACTTTAACAATATCAATATCTATACAAAGTCACATATAAGGATTAGATGGAGTCTATATGTATCCCCATTGCCCGCACGTTTTTGCTTATTCCAAGGAGTCAGGTTAGCCACAGGCAGGTGTGTTGCTTCAAGGGGCATTATCCAATACAGGTTGAATGCAACAGGCAGGCACACACCGAACTCCGGTGTTTGTCAAGATACAAGCATATCCATGTGCCCAGGTAACAAGATCCCATGGGCACTCCCAGACTTCTGTTTGCAGGGCCACAGAACCTGTCACTTGGTGACTGCAATGACAAAAAGTGCTTTAGAATGACAGGTACTGTACATGAGGGAGGAATAGTAAGATGATTCAGTGTAAACACAGCTTTCCAAACTCTTGCCGGCGGGGTCTCACTTATCATTCCTCCTCTGGTTTTTGAAGAAAGGCTTCAAGCGTAACAATGAAAATGTTCTACAATAGCTTGACCAGTTGAGGAATGAAAAATACCAGTGACATGCTGGACACTCCAAGATTGCAAGAATTGTTGGGTATTCTGGGCTACATGACCATGCCCATTATCAGTTTTGACAACACGTGATACGCCTAAGGCTGCAAAGGCACCATGCCAATGCAAGATCACATCCCTTGCTTTCTCTCCTGCATATAGAGAAACCCAGCGGGCCCTAGAATAAGCGTCCACAGAAACATACATATTCAAGGTGACCAGTCTCTGAAACATGAGTAACAACAGACTGCCATCACTGAAGACCCTGTAGCCCTATAGGGTTTGTTCCATCCCGAGTCATAGTGATAATGCTGCTGACAATAAGAGCATGGGGCAACAATATCACATGCTGTTGCAGATGTAAGATGGGACTGATATCATAGAGCATGAGCCCCTTGATGGAAAAATTGATGTGACTGAATTGCTTGTTGTAAAGTGTCTGGTACTGAGGCAGCCCACACCAGGGCTTTCAGCTTATCTGCACAGGCATTTCCTTCCACTATGAACCCAGGCAAATTGGTATGACTATGAACATGAAGAGTATAAAATGGTGCAGTTTACTGATGTAAAGCATGCCATAAGGTTTTTAATAAATGAAACAATTCCTTACTATCCACCTCTTTCAGAACAGCATGATCTTAACTGACGACTTATATTGCATACATGTTAAGAATCAGATACAAGATTTAAATCCTCATAAGGCCAGGCTTCGAAAGCCATTATGACTGCCTGTAATTCTGGTAACCTGGGAATGTCTTGGTGGCCTATAAGATCATGCCACTGATCTCCCTCCATCCAGCTCACAACTGCTTTACACCACCCTGATCCATCAGTAAAAACCATGCGCCCCTGTAAAGGGGTCAATTCCACAATTTGCAATTTGAGATGCAGCTGCAAAAATTTATGTGCAGGGTGGTGGAATAATACTTTTCCCGGAAAGTATACCATGGCCATTTATAAAACAGAGCTATTTGCCATGCACCAGTCCCAACAGTCAGAGATCAGGGGCACAGTCATAATGGCTGGCTCTCACCCTGATAACTGGACACACCGTTGTCTGGCTTTATAAATTATATGAGCAGCCAGTTCCAGGGGAGTGGTAACTGTCTTCCTGTGCTGATATGGCAGAAATACCTATTCTAAGAAATGCAAAGGATCTTGCCAACTGTCATGCCACTGGGCTGTGAGACCCACAGGATGGTCCTGAGATAATGAGATATATACGCTGAGAGGTATGTTGGTAACCACTCTATAAGCGTTTTTCCTTTGTATTACTAATTCTACTTGCTTCAATGCAGCAAGTGCTTCTGGTGACAAGCTCCTGGAAGATAACAAAGAGGGATCACCTTTTAATAAATTAAAAAGTAGTGCCAACAGCACATTTGATAATCCCAATAATGATCTGATCCAATTAATTGTGCCTAGCAATTTTTGCAAGTCATTCAATATTTGTACAGAATGTTGAATGGCCACCACCTGAGATTCAACAGTTTGGTCGAAGATTTTCATTCCCAAATACTTCCTGGGAACTTGTCGCTGTACTATCTCAGGAGCAACACATGAACCATAACTTGTCAAAGCCTCTTGCATTACAGACATTACCACATCAAGCTCTTCTACAGTTGGTGCAGCAACTAAGATATTGTCCATATAGTGATAACAATAAACCTGTGGAAATTGTTTCATGACCTGTGATAAAGCTTGTGCCACATACCACTGGAAAATGGTCAGACTGTTTTTCATCCCTTGGGGTAATACAGTCCAATGATATCTCTCCCCAGGTTCACTATTGTTAACAGAGGGGACAATGAAAGCAAACTTAGGAGCGTCATTTGGATGTAGGGGTATAGTAAAAAAACAATCCTTCAGATCAGTAATAAAAAATATCCCAAGTGGCTGGAATCATGGTGGGAGAACGCATACCTTGCTATAATGCTCCCAGTGCTCTTCATCACATCATTAACCTGACAAAGGTCATGTAACAGTCTCCCAAACTTACTAAACTTCTTCTTGATCATGAATATTGGAGTGTTCCAAGAACTCTGTGATGACTCAATATGATGTTGTGCCAGCTGCTCATTAACTAAATCTTAACTAACAATTTTTCATGAGTCAGGGACCACTGGTTAATCCATATAGGCTGCGTGGTCAGCCACTGTAATGGGATGGTAGGTCTATGCTGACTGCTCTCCACAGTGGCCCCTAGGAAAAATCCTGCTGTTCTGTCATTAAGGTGACTCCTCATTGAGTCAGACAATCATGTCCCTACAAATTTAAAGGCACTAAAATTACATAAAGGTGGATGGCAGCTACCTGCCCATCAGGATTAATAATATTCACAGATGAGCAACTTTGGTAACTGGCAGTTGTATCCCCAGTCCCTGCTACTGCTGTGGAAAGTACTATAGGCCAAGTAGAGGGCCACTGTTTCTTTGAAATAATAGTGACATCAGCTTCTGTGTCAAGCATGCCAGTAATAGTCACTTGCGGGGGGAACCTTGTACGAGTTCTAAAGAACACATGGTATTGGGTCTAGAGTCAGTAACAATTTGGGTCCAGAAAACCTTGGGGGTGCCTGTGGACCCAAATCCACCAGTCCCTCTCCTGACAGATTCTGCATTAGGTACTCATGCCACAAAAGGCATTAACTGAGCAATACGTCTCTGCTTAGGTATGGTGACGGCGGGTGATGGCATCCATACCATGGCACAAATCTGCCTGAGATAGTCCGCATCAATAACTCCAGGTAATACAAATAGTCCTTGCAGGGTAACACTTGAATGTCCCACCAATAATGCACTCAACCCATATTCCAAAGGCCCAAAGGGATCTAATGGTATCTTGTGTACCTTGTTGTCACTTATGGTGACTGAGGTAGCCTTGATGATGTCCACTCCTGCACTCCCTTTGGTTCTGGCATTGAGTTTGCAGCAGAAGCCTGGAGGGGGATGCCTGGACGAATTTGTGTCTGAGCACACATCTGCATTGCTCTCCACTTCCCGTTTCCTGCCGGCCGTCTGGGTGGCAGTGCCTGCTCCTCCCTGTTGAACTTAGAAGGAACTGCCTGGTATAATGTCCTGATCTGCCACAGCATGCATACAGCCCGACAGGGCGCCTCCTGTTCCACAGCATTGAAAAGCTGCCAAACCGGTTAGGGCAAGCTCTCTTGAAATGCTCCTTTTGCCCACATTGATAGCAGCTTTTGAGATCTGTACAGGTGCAGCAACTTGCATCATGAGCTGCTCCACCTGGTACTATGTTGTCCCGATTTTGATTGCAAGCTTCAGTCATATCTACTAGTGCAGGATTCTGCAGTGGCAATAAGGCTTGTTTACACTCCACATTTGCATTATCTTTTGCTAGTTGTAAAACCAAAGTTTCTTGGGCTGCTATGCTATTAATTTGTTTTCTCAATCATCTCTCTAAGGCGACCTATAAATGTGATATAAGGCTCATTAGGCTTCTGTTTAATCGTCATCCATGACTGACGAGAAGCCCCCATATATCCGGCACACATTGCATAGCAAGAAATGCGAGCTCTTTGCCTTGCTGTAGTATTAAGGGGTGCAGCCTAGCTTGGACTGCAGGGTGTTATTCGGAGGGTCCCCCATAAGCTGGGGTGGACTCATTCCAAAATGAGGGTCATCCTGAGAATGTTCTAAATTAGTTAAGGTAACCTCATTCACTAACCGTCTCCACTGCGACTTGAAAATCAGCATCTGAGTCATGGAGAAGTAAATCTGTGCTATCTGCCGACAGTCAAAGGGGGTTAACTCATTAGTAAAGATATCTCGCAGCATAGACTGAGGAAAATGAGAAGTAAGTTCGTGCTGCATCACCATGTTTCTCAAGTCCTTAATCATGGTCCAGTGGAAGAGGTCCTATTCATCTGAGTTATTACCATTATTTTGTATCATGGGACATACTAGAATCTGATTCGCCAAGTCTAACTCCCCCGCCTCCTGAGCATGCTCAGGCAATTTTGCCCAGAATTCTTTTGGATCTGTCCTTCTTACCGTAACAGTCACTGGTTCTACTGTAAATAAGTCCTGCAGTAGGGAGGTGGTTGGTAGGCATTTCATCTGCTGTATCTGCCTGCTCTGCTAAATTGATCAAAACACATTCTAGTTGTAGATGCTAATGCACCATTGGCTTTTGCCTGTGGGGAATCTGCTGCCCATCTGCCACCTCAGCACAGCCTTCATCACAGTGGTTCACCAGCTGTAGAGCACAGACAGGAGCCATTTGATTTTGTTGGTACAGCCCTGCTAATTCCCCTCGGGGCTCGGCAGTCCCCACTCTGTCTGTGGCTGTAGTGCATGGCAGAGATTTCTGGCCAGCTCCGTGCCATCTGCACAGCAGCAGAGGCAACTGTTTGCGAAGGGAATCTGTCATAGCCGGCAACCCTTTCTCAGCAGCCCATGCAGGCGGACGGCTGCGGTGGCTCTGTCATGGCCAGATCCAGCCAGCTCTTCTCCCTGAGACATTAAAATGTTGCCATCATCATCCGGGGGAGAGCACAACTCTCGGGTGCTATCCATAGGACAGGACCCTGCTCAGAAGGAGCAGTCACAGAGGGAGGAGGAGGCAAAGGGGACACAGTTGCAGGAGGGGAGCTGGCTTCTGGAGCAGTGGATGTGACCAGGATTGAGTGAGCGGCAGGAGCAGCTGCTGCTTCTCTGTCAGCGTGCATTTGCAACAATGTGTCTAGAACCAAGCACCATGTAGTAAGTGACCTTGTAGTAATCTCATTTCCCGTCTTCTGGCCACCTCCCACAACACACGGCCTACTTCCTCCCAAGGTTCAACAAAAAAAGGCAGTCTGTGCATCCATCTTGACGCCATTTCTTTTACACCAGATAAGCAAGGCATGTAGCGCCTGCTCTTCACAGTTAATATTTTTCTTTCTAATATTTGCAGCAGAATGTCCAATATAGACTCTTCCTCTGCTGATACCTGAGCCCCCATTCCTAAGTTCCCAGCTGCTCACCTGGGGGTGGTGCATTTGTTTAGAAGTCGTCCAGACGTTCAAGCTCCTGGTCCACCTGCCTCAGTTCTCAGGCTTCTGGTCCATGTGACTCAGTTCCCAGGCCTCTGGTTTGCCTGGCTCCACTGTCTTACTGTTCTTAGGTCCTCAGCTGTCTGCCCAAATCACCTTGGGATTATGTTAGGTGCACCAGATGACAGTAGAGGTACGCCTAACACCAAAGAAGGCTTCAAGCATCAGCACTTTATTGTTTTTCAGTACAACTTTGTACTATTCATCTTACATGCATTTCATCTGTGTGCCCCCTCTACCGTTTTGTGATTGGTCAGTACACCTCAGTACTCCATGTCTCATTGCCTTCAATACTATTCACCTGTCCCACAGAGTTGTAGCCCATTAGGCCACAGCCCCATTCAGAATCACCACAAACTGTATGCCTACATAATTCTTATACAGGCTAGCCACCTCTCCACCAAAAGAATTCCAGAACCACTCAAAAGAGTAAAATCCATTATTACCAAGATTATACAGCAGCTCCATGATAAGAAAAAGAAAGGCTAAAAAGTCCATCTCTTACCAGTAAAACACAGAAAAAATGGAAATAAATGAGGATATTTAACATTTTCTTCAGCATCAGAATTTACTTAGTATTTGTTTATTAGAAAAGTTCTGAGTACATACTAGATGCTTCTCTGAAATATTCAGTGTTTTGAAATCCACCACTAGGTATTGTGTATTATAGTGCATTCTTCCCAGCTTCTTTTAGAGCAAAACCTAATCAAAACCACCCAAGTTTCGTTTATCTCACTGAACAACAAGACTAGTGACTTTCTAAAGATCTTGCAAACTTCAATACATCTTTGTGTCTCTGTAGTCTGTACTGTATTCACAAGTAGTGGGCAGATCATTTATTATTTTCTTTGCTTTCTTTGTTCCTACAATAGTATGAACAATAATTTTGGGGAAAGTGTTTGTAAAAAATATTCTACTGTCTTATTCTCACCTTATATACAAGATTTGCAACAAAACACATTCCATGAGACATAGTTGCTAAGAGAGCCACAGGGCTATCAACAAATCTTTGACTTGGCTTTTCAGAGGAACAGAGCACCTATGATAATTTTTGATCTGATGTCAGACTGTGCTAACACCCATCAACACCTTCAGATGGGATGTGCAAGAATAATACTTTGTTTTCTTGGCTGAGAATATTATTTTCTACAATCCTTCTTACCATATGGATTTTTTTAAAATCAACCACAAGGAAAAAAAAATATAATTCTCTGCAACACTGTCATTTGACCCAAGAGGCAAAAAGCCACAGTAAAATAGGTTGGTCAAAATTTTATTTTTTAAGAGGTATCACTCTTTCTAAATTTCAAGTGTAATGATTCTAAATCCTTTCATGAGGGGAGGAAGAATTTTCTGTTTCACTTTCTTCTGACTTCAACAAGCATTTTAGAATACCTTGATTTTTTTAATATGTGCACATTCATTTAATCAAGAAGCTGGTAAACATAGGCACTTGACATAATTCTAATGAGCCCATATGTGGTTTTAGACATACGGATTGTAAACACATGTGTGCACGTGTAGAGGGGAATTCCAAAAAGGCAGAAATGGAGTGAATAGTTTATGTTATAAACTTTTTCTGTAAATATTTTAAACAATTTTTAAAAGAGAAAAGCTACCATAATGTTGTAAAGAATAGTTATCTGCCCTTGAGGCATTATGTATACCTCCACAAGTAGGCATAAAGTCTCACTAACATCCATGACCACAATGCTCTAATGCGGACAAAAGGTTTTATCTAATGTCATCTTATGCTTTGAAGTTTTAAAATATAAAACCATTTAACTTACTGAATACAATTGAACTAACTCCTCTTAGTTGCCTGCATTTACAAAGTGATTTGTCAATATAATATTCCTCAATGAAGAATATTTCAACTAGAGATGACAAACTCAGAAAGTCCCCTTTGTAGGCTGTAGTTCAGCTCACTTAGTCTGCTATCAGTCCCTCCAGCACTGGAAAATGCTGTGGCCTAGGCTGGGCCACAGGTGGGAGTTCCCGGTGCTTTTCTAGGTTTTCAGTCCAGAGCAGGTTCAAACAGTCCAAGAAAAAGAAAAACTATAGTCCAGGGAACTTTTCTGCCTTAGCTAGCTAAAAACTAACTAAAAAGCAAAGGAGAGCTCTCTCCAGCTGTCCGCTCTGCAGACAACACAGTCCAGGAGAAGGATGTGGGGGAGCAAGTGCAGTTTCTGATAACAAACTCCATGATTCTTCTCTCCACCTTCACTGTCTGAACCAGTCTCAAAGGTCCAAAACTTATTTCTGGGCTAAACCAACGAATGGGGATACAAGAATCATAAAGTCACCCCAGGACACAGTATTCCTCCTCTGTTTTAAATGTTTGTCCTTAATTTCATTTAGTGAATACATCAATATTGGTTTTCTTATGCATCTGATGGATCTCTTTGCCTTTTTCAAGACTCAAAATTTTCTCTGTATAACTTACTATGGTTATACTAGGACATTCTTTCATACACATATACAGTTATTTTTATTACTTGCTTTGGTCTTTTATTAGGCCTTTATCTTATTATCAGTTCAGACTTCTTTTGGATCATCGATAGAACTTCAAGTGGCTTAATTTAATAATCCTTAAATTGTCTGTCCAGTATTAAACTAATCAGCAGTGAAGACAGATGAGTCATCCTCTAGGGATGTCAAAGTCAGTTATTTAAATAAACAGAATAAACTCCTTTCTGAAGATAATTTTCTATTCTTTCACAAATTTTGTAAAGAACTCAAAGGAGTCTTGGACCAAACACTCAGATATTAGATGAATAAAACAGAATATGTCTTCTCTTTAATTTGTGGCTGTAAATCAGTGAAATATTGCTAGTAAGATTTTGGTGTTAGAATGTATCAAAGATTTATAGGGATGTTTATCTTTGTAATACTCTCTTCCCCTCTTAATGTCTCAATATCAACATAGTCTCTTTTAAAAATCTCTCTGAAATTAAAGCTTCAACTTTCCAGAGGTCATCTCAATCATTTTCATCCATTTTCAGTCCAGAACCTCAGCTTGAGCAAAAGAAGGCAGGTATGAAGAACAGGGTAGTCAAGGGCAAAGGCTCATGTTGTCAAGGGCATGATAGCACATGCTCCACCAGAAACATTAAAGGCTAGAATGCTGGGTTCATCTGAGCAAGAGTATAGAAATATACCTGGAAGGAAAACTGAATAAAACAGACATATTAGTAATTATCAGAACAATATTTAGCTCTTCTAAGTCTACTGTATGCACTAACGAGAATGATTATGTACATGTCAGTTAGTTCATTTGCCAAATTCCACATTCTGAAGCAGTGTGATCTTTCTCCTGAATGGAAATGGTCCAAAGAATTACAAACATTTCCTGTGTTTCTTTGTTCAATATTATATAGACTTGATCCTCTTGATACACTCCAAAATTTTATTTTTCTGCATAGCCATCTTCCAAGGTGTTAGGGTTTTAGGAGTTCTCCTTTTTTTTTTCCCTCTTAAGTAATTTCCCCCCATACATGTTGCTAGGAGACAGTAAAAACTGGATACTTAACAGAGACAAAAGAAGGTGTCACAGCTCAGGGGAGGGGTGCAGCTGGCTACTCTCTCTCTTTACATGTGATTTCTCCTGGAGGGCAGAGAGAGTGCAAGATTTGGACTGGGAAAATGGGGTTGCGTGCAGCCCCTAACTGTCTTTTGCACTTGGCAGGGAGAGTGGCTGCTGTCATTGAAGTGATATACGGAATAGACTCCACAACCCGGTGTAGTTATGAAGTGGGTAAGTATTGTCAGCGCCTGGCACAAGCGATATAGCTCTCATAAAAACTTGTGCACCGAGCTCTAGTTCTGAGCTCCATTTTATTTACAAAGGTGTTTCATATACATTACATTGCACAACTTCTTCATGCATATTCAACCCCTAGTCCTGCCTGTTCTCGCCTCGCATGGTAATTAGATCCATGCCCTTCTGAGCATGCGTTGTTCGTGGTGGTGGTCACATGGGTGTCTCTCAGTGGTCTTTGAGGCTGAAGGAAGTGGTCTTCCTCCAACTGAACTTTTGAACTTCTCTCTTTTGCTCGTGCGCTTTGGTCCCCTGGTGCTTATCTGAGTACGTCTGCTGATTTTGATCAGGTCGGAGACAGAGGAGCCCCTTTATCTAGGTCTCTATATTCCTTGATCCTCTCTCGGTATTGTTCTTTATCGCAAGAAGCTTCAGATATTTGCATTTTCCTNCTGGACTGAATGTGGACCAATCAACACCTGAAACTTCATGCAAATGAAGGATCCAAATGGGAACCAATCCAAAAGGACAAAAAAAACCAGTATAAAAAGGGGACATCCAGGTCAGTAAGGTGTGTGGTTCAACACTGGACATTGGGAACATCCCTGCCACAAGGAAGAAGACCCAGCACCAGCTCTGCAGCATCTTCCTGCTCGTCGCTGACCAGGAACGCGCCTGTCCTACTTGCAGACCCAGGAACCCCCTTGCTTTAGGCCTTTTAAAATAAAGCTGAAATCACTTTAGTACTGGGAGTGCGCATCCCGTTTATAATACTGGGGCACCAGAATCGACTGCCCCAGAAGGTTTGTGAAGCAGCCTTTCTTCCATCCCTTCCCGTCTGGGCCGAGCTGCCATTGCCACATGCTCCCTGAGCTTGCACCAGCGCGCCCCCTGCAGCATGGGGGAATCATCATACTTGCCATGCTCACCGGGAGCCACCAGCGCTCCCTACTGGCTATGACTTTAACTACACCAAAGGGGAAAGTGCCTGTGGCTGAGAGGACTGTTACTTGGTTTCTGGTTCTGGTTGTTGTCACTGCCATTGCTGTTGTTGTTTGTTTGCCAGGCTATACATACTAATAAAGAACTGTTATTCCTATTCTCATATCCTTGCCTGAAAGCCTGTTAATTTCAAAATTATAATAACTCGAAGGGAAGGGTGTTATATCTTCCATTTCAAGAGAGACTCCTGCCTTCCTCAGCAGACACCTGTCTTTTCAAACTGAGACAGAAGGTGAATCAGTCCAGATGGATCCAGATTTATCACTGCCTTGCCCTTACTGAAACTTTTAATTCCAGGTAGCTCTTGATCTGTACAAGACTGCTGCACAAAGTTTTATTCTATGTCTCCCATTCATCTCAGAATTAACTCAGAGCTGAAATTCAGAGGAAGAGGGTTTCTTTTATTCAACCTTTGAGTGAATTTGAAGCTTCAGGCAGCACATCCATCTCCAGTCACATGCATATATGTACGATTATTTAATTTCTAATGTGTTTTTAAAATCAGTTTTCAAGTGCCAAGGGTAGTGGGACTGTTCAGATTTGACATATGTAATAGAAAATATTTTCTAAAGATTTGTCTGTAGTGGTTTTGGTTCGCCAGTTTGAGATTTTCACCAATTTTGAGATTTCCCAGCCAATGCACCAATAAATGTGGTGGGTTCAGTGCTGGCCAATCACCAGTGCACTTACTTCTTGCTGTGAGATAAGATTAGGAGAAAGGCAAACCAGGCTCAAGACTTCAAAAGGGTATAAAGAAAAATTTATTAATTTTAATTAAAAGGAAAATATTTAATTAAAAGGAAAAAAAAAGTAGTAAGAATCAAAACAAACCCTTCAAACCACTTCTCCTTCCCCCACAACCTTTCCCTTGGATACTGACAATGTAGAGAACCAAACCTAAAATTTCCAGTCAGTTTACCACCCCTGACACAGTCTTTCTACAGTTCACTCAGAGAGAGAAGTCCCTCTTGTTAAGGTTATGGAGACTTC
>VWZV01013549.1:38362-64652 GCA_013397155.1 Irena cyanogastra | reverse complement strand
AAAATCCTTAATACAAAGCAACATTCTAAAGGTATAATTCAAAGGTTCTTATTACAAAACAGCATAAGACTTATAATAGTTAATTTCAAACTAAAGATTAGTTCAAATGCTTTGCTTTCTTCCATTTTTTATTAGAACTCATCTTTGTAACTGTCCCATGGCCGTGTTCCACACATTTCATAACCACACATACACAGGCTACCTTTATTTACCTGACACAAAACACAGTTTTATATTTCACATACCACTGAAAAGGATATGACTGGTCTTGCAATGGAAAGCTGGAAGTTCCCCTCCCAGTAAGTGGTCTAGGGCAGGGACAATGAGTCTAGGTATTGATATCAAATGTTAGCACTTTGTGTGGACATCACTAACCAAAATGGCATATACAAATTTGCCTATTTTTAATAGTAATATTTATTGTCATCACGTGTAATTATGGTGACAAGAACAACAAAAAGCAACTTTACTCCTACTTGTTGTTGTTAGTTTATATTTGATGAACCACAATAAAGGCACCTGATTTCTGAATACCTTCTGACAATGAGTAAAAAATTTACAATATTTTTTGTGGTATTATTTGCATCTGTATAAAAGTTTAATATTTTTTCACAATTACTTGGCTTGTATGTAATGTACTGCTGTCTTGCAATAACTAGACTATAAAAGAACTGCTCATCTGTACAAAGCCTCCTAGTTGCTTACAGAGTGATAGACTCCAACCCCTCTGTCAGTATGAAATTCTAAGTGACTGTTTTGTGCAGAAGAGTGACACTCACAGTGGCATACTAGTGGGCTGCATACTTTTTACAGCATTGTTTCTTTATTATTATTCCAAATTACATTTATGCTGTCACAGATGGCCTACTTTTCATCTCAAGCATCACTAATGTTTTCAAAAAAGCAAAAAAATGAACTAATTTGTTCTTTGGGTACTGGTTTATAGCTAAACACTTCTCAGACTATGAGATATTTGGTAAAGGGAAGAGGTGTTAAAACTTATACCATGAGTCTATAAGAAAATCTCAGTTTACAGTTTTAATACCTAATTTGGAAAACAGCAAGTAGGCCACAGAAAGCAGACACTTGTATATTAGCAAATATCAGGTAATGATTGTATGCACACAATTGTTTCTAAGAATTGATTACTCATTCGTTTGATTTATCAAATTTCCATCGCATCCACTGATGCTCATCTGAGTCTCCAGGAACTACCATTTAAACACATATTAGACTTTATTGGTTTGGTTTTGGGGGTTTTTTTTTAAGTTTTTTTTTTGGGAGGGGGGGTGTGTGGTTTTTTTTTGTTTTGGTTTTGGTTTTTTTTGTTGTTAATGGAATTATCTGCAAATTTTCCTCATTATAGTGTTTTCAATTTTGTCTAAAACCTGGGCTTTAATGCTGTAATGCATATGTATTCAGCCCACATTCTAAAACTGGAGTACTTCTATCTTTTGTGTAAACTTTTGTATCCCTTTCATCACGTCTTTCCTACTTTATATAGGCTTTATATACATAGGCTTCCCTGTTCTAATTTATTAACTGTTGAAAGAATTATACTAGTGTTAGCTCTGCAAGATTAGGTCCTGTTTTTTAACAAATTTCCATTATAAATTATATCTCCTTGCAGCTCTTATACTAGCACTGCAGCTTCCATGGTCTTCTTTATAAATGAAGGCCAACCCTATACTCCATTAAAACCATTGGTAAAATTTCTGCTGAATTCAGTGTGAATAGATTTAAATTCTCATGTCTCAGTTGTCAAGTAATAGCTAGCACCTCCAGTGATAAACACCTACTCTTTATTTTTTAACACTGACAACATAAACAGGTTAATGTCAAAATAAAACCTAATGGCAGTTTAGTTTGATAACAACACCACATCACTTTGATTTGTAACCGTCTCAAGATTTCTGCTCTTTTTTTAATATTACTCTTTCTATACATCAGGTATTCCAGAGTTCAGAAATCAACTTATGGAAAATGGAAGACGAATGTTGCACTTCCATGAAATTCTGCAGTGTTACAGTTAAAAAGCATGGTACCAGCAATTGTTTTACCCTTTGAGAATGATTTTTTTTCTGCCCCAGTGCCTAACACATTATGGCCTGGTCCTGCAAAGCCCTTACTACTGTAAGGTTTCCAGCATGTAGCATGTTCATCACCAGGTGAAATCAAATGTTTGCTGCCAAGCTCAATGAATTTAGAGGTACTCGCCTTCACACAAAATTTTATTCTATGAGTGAGTTTCATAATATTAGCATTTAATAAGCAAAACAGTGATGATTATCTGCTAAGGTGATGACTGGTTAGGTGGAGAGCAGTGTATCTTGACCATATCAAGGCTTTCAATACTGTCTTTCATAGTATCCTTATAAACATGCTGATTAAGTATCAGGTAGATAAATGGACAGTGAGGTGGATTTAAAAAAGGATTGCCAGGTAAAGAAATGGTTGTCAACACAGGCACGAAGTCCAGCCTGAGGCCAGTCACTAGTGGTATAGCCTGGAGACTGATACTGAATCCAAAATGACCTGGATAAGGAGAGAATGAATCCTTAGCAAGTTTGAATATAAAACAAAATGGGGACGAGGGACTGATACTCCATGGCTGTGTTGCCATTCAGAGGGTTCTGGACAAAGTGGTGAAATGGGTTAGCAAAAACACCACAAAGGACCACATTCTTTCCACATTTCACTATTTTCTGGGAAAAAAAAAATGAACTGCTTCAGACTGATGACCTCAGTTTATTCTGTTTGTATCCCTGCCCTAGCCATTCCTGTAAAACTTACAGCCATGCTCCCCCCTTCTGAAAAGTCTTTCATATACCTAATTTAAGCTTCATGAATAGTGATATATGGCTAAGGAGAAATACCACCCCCCCTTCCCTCCCTCCCTACGTTCTTTCCTCCCTTCCTTTTCTTTCTGATATACAAGAAGACTTAACTACTCTACTCTCCCTGGAACATGAAGTTTGCTATGATCCCAAATGGTACAGCAGATTTCTGAACTGCAAAGTAAAATTCTCTGAATTTGCTATAATAAATACACCTTACAGATCCCAAGATCATAGCTAAAGAAATTACATCCAGACGATATAAATCTTGAATGGCAAGGTCAAAAGTCTTGCTCAGTAATGGAAATGTGAAAAATATTTACAATCAATCACTCACTCACATACCCCTCTCAAATGAGCTAGTATATAAAGTATTACATTATACCATGTCTCAAAGAAGGTTGTTTTGTTTGGTTTTTTTTTTTTAATACTATACTCTCAGTAATTTGATCAACAAACACAGAGTATAATTAGATTTTTTTACAGGGTAACAGGGTACTATAATAACAGCATCATGCCACAAACAAGAACAGTTTAACCAGAGTGTTCAGTTTAAACTACTGCGTATTTTGGCACTGTTAGGGAAACAGCACCATATAGGAACCTATTGTCAGAGGTTTCTTTCATTCTAGGCATTTTCCCTGGCATTGTATTAGGGTGTCTTAGGTTTTGCCATTTTTCTATTAATAGCTTCTGCTGACAGTTACAGTCCAGAGCAATAATGTTTCAAACAGCTAGCAACAATGGTAGCAGTATGCTGTTCAAAGATGCTGACAAAAAAGTCGTACATTTCTGTGCAGTAAATTTTAAAGAAAATATCAAGGCTCAAATCCAGATTTTCTAATTCATTTAGATGAGACTTTAATGAGGACTTATCAGATATATTTTCTAGTGGAAAACATGATTTATAAAAAGTATTTCCCAGCCTTCAAAAGCATAACAAACAAACAAAAATTACTTACAACACATTATGGTGGACTGCAAATGTGACTAAAAGTTTCAGACTTGAACAAAGATGGAAGAAACCTTTGCATTTTTATCAGTGCAAAACCAAGCTTTTCCCTGAAAACCAACCTTTCCCTGAAATCTTGAGCTGACAAATTACAGTTTTTAAGAACAATATTAGCTATAATATGTAGGACTCAAGATTTTAAAACAAGGTATTTCAACAATAAACTTTCTTAAAGTCCCTTCAGATTTTCAGACGTTTGAAATATTGTTTCAATGCTGATAAACATGGCTGTGTGGAATTGCTCAGATTGTTCCTCTCTTACCATCTTCCCCAGTCCCTCCTTTGAAAGCTCCCTCCTTCAAAGAAGGATTTAGCACGGACTGAAGCAGTACACCTCTCATGAGCAGTACATACTTATAAGAATTCACTGGATTAGTTAAAAAAAAAAAACTTAAAACCCCCACAAACCAGAACTTACTATTTACTCTCTCCTAAATCTAAGTGTTCCACGGTGCTGTAAAGCTTAGTGAAGAAAAGGCAACCAATGGTTACCCTAGAAAATTAGTAAGTAACTTTAGTATTTAGATTTCAGTAATACTTAAACAAGGTGAAATTATATCAGACCTCCATTTGGCTGCATTCTCCATGCAGATGGGATCATAGGATTTACTAAGAAAAATCCCATAAAAATGTCTTTGTGAAATACCATTTCTGCAGGGTCTCCACTGCTGGTCTTTGTTAGACAAACAAAATGTCAAGACACAAATGATATACATACAGCTCACATAAGAACATAACAGACATAAAATGTCTTCTTTTATCAGGCAGACTTTATTTGTTTATTTATTTACTTATTTATTTACATACTTGGCTGTGTGCTGGAGAAGTGGCTAAGGAGATGGAAGAACGTTTTACCAGCACAGCAATGTCAAACCATGAATGGGATCTCCAGTCAAACTGTTAAGGCAATAAATGCCCTAAATTCTTCCCCTAAAGTGTTGAAAATCTGAAAAGAAAATCAAGAACATTAGCATGACCTGAAGTTAGTGCTTTGAAACAGAATAAAATAGAAACTTGTGTTTCAGTAGAAATGCATCTGAGGCAACAAAAACTAACACCAGGAGCTCATAGGTGAATCTCACAGCCTGCAGATACATCATGAGTAGTGCAGACAAGAACACTAGGCATAGTGTACCTGCTAAGCCTTCTAATCTTAAAAAGTACCCAGAGCCCCGTTTGGCTTCTCATTCAAAACTACATGAGAATAGTTCAAAAATTTTCATGCATGAATTTTATGTTTTAAGCTTCCTGTCTGCTTAGACGGGCAATGTTAATCACTTTGCTTACAAATTCTACTTTTGCTTTCATAGCCTGTACATTATTGCTTTGTATTTTATTCTAAATACATTTACCGGAATTTAAGTAATCAACAAAACTTAAAACATCAACTGTAGGAACAACAGAACCAGGAATTTTCTAGTCTGTCTGTCTACCAATATAAGCAACATACTGTTTATGAAACAAATCAAGAAACCCCTGTAAGTCATATGACTTAGCCCAACATCCATGCTAGTGTATTAGCAGAGAAGCAATTATGCTCCTTTTTTAAGTGTACTATAGTAGTTTGCAGTAACAGCCAATGTGAATCCAGTATTATCCTGTAGGTTTCTTGTTTTGATTCGCATGATCCCTACAAGCACCTTATACTTCTTGGTACAATGAAAAAATCACAAGTGTGACTTTTTGAGGCACAATTATCTCAAGTCAGAAAACTGCACACATTACACTATCTTCAGGGGATAGCTGCACTACTGTATCTCCAGACATACATTCAGCATGGGAATATTTAAAATTCTCTTTAACACTCAGTCTTCTTTACTACACCTTTGACATACATCAGCTAGGAAATAGTGAGACCACAAAATAAAAACCTAAAAGAATATGACAAACACTTCTTCTCAATAAATTTGGGAGATTGAAAAGCCATTTAGTATGCAAAGAAGACAGGATGTTTTAACTACTATGGCTATTATGGTAAAATCAAAACCTAAGTAGTATAAAATTTATTGATTCATAAAGGCCTTTTTCCCTTAAAGACTTTAAATACTTTACTCATAAATAGATGCTTGTTTTTTAAGCTGTTTCTCTAGCATCTCTTCTTTCATCATTTCCTGATTCTGCATTTTCCAGCAATCATGCCCTATACATGAACACCACAGTTGTCCTCCAGCTGTTTTAATTTTCTAAGTGTGTTTCTGCTGACGAAATCCAGTCCTTGGAGTACTCAAGTATATATTGTTAGTACAACTTGAACAATGAATACTACAAATTCACAAAAAGCATTGAGCAGCTAATCTCAAGTGACAAAGTGCCAGAGTCTCATGACTAGCTCACGGCACCACGCTGAGAGTGGGACACAGGCCAGAAGCAGGGTGATCCGGGGTGCGGCTTAGAGAGAAAGCTCTACGGCACTTGGATGAAACAGGCACAGATTGTGGAGGCAAGGATGAGGAGGAGGCTCTCGGTCCGGGTTCCAGGGAAAGGTTTATTCAAGAGAAGATTTAAGGGCAAAGAACCGAAGAGCCCGGGTCAGGGCTTTGCGGGGATATTTAAAAAGGGGAGGTTCAAGGGGAGGGTACAAAGCTTCAACCAATGAGGGATATCCTGGAGAGGAGCAAAGGGGGGGTCTCACAGTGCATCAAGCAATGAGGGAGATGAGGGGAGGACAATGGTCACATAGTCCAAGGGGGCGTGGAGGATAAGGGGATTTCCAAAGGGGAGGTCCAAGCCGGGGGTGGTACAAGGCAAGAGTGGCAGGGAACTTGCTGGAACACGGGCTGGTATTAAGGGGGATTGACAGGCATGGGCTGGGCCAAGGGAAGGACTGACACCAAACCTTTGGGAACAATGGGCAGGGTTAGGTGAGACAGACAACTCAGGGGGAAGTTACAATTTCAAGGACAAACCATTAACTCTGGAGAATAAGTGCGATACAGAACAGTCCATGAAACATAAAAATGCACCACAACACCCAAGATTTCACATAAATCATAAAACATGACATTTTACTGCAATAATCCACAGTTTAAAAAGAATAAAAGAACAGTAATTTATCTTGCAAATACTATGGCATCTAAATAGAAATGCTATCAAATACTACTAAACTTTAGATTTTTTTAAAAGCAACCAACCTGTCTTCTTGCCAAAGATATAATGGGCTATTCTATTTTAGGCTTTCCGAAAGCTGTACCTGCACAGTTGTTATGTGTGTCACAAATGTCAATGACCATAGCTTACAAATCTTTCAGTCAGAGAAGTATCATCATTAGCTTACAAATGAGGATCATCTGGATCATCACAATCGTTAAAGGCTGTCTGCATTTATTTATAAAGAGTGCAACATGAGAGGAAGTTGGTTTTACACCAGAAGAGCTGGTGAGGAATATCTGACATTGATACTAGATGAATTCCTGGAACCATTGCTAGGTCAAGAAAATTACTTGGAGTGACTCTAGCCCGATATTTAAATATTTAAAAAAATCACTGAATTCTCTGACCCTTAAAGCAAGGCTGATAAACTGTATTCCTAAGACTTTTCTAGAGCTTCATTTATATACTTCTGGCTCCAATTTCCTATTAGTGCAACCCTTATCTCAGAGTCTTTTCTTCTCCTGCTCCATGTTGAACTATTCTTGCATACTGGTCAGGGAATGAACAGCAGCCTCCCCATGGAAACGGTGCCTGCAGCTGGGGAAGTAAAAAATTAATCTAAGGTGTCTCAGAGAACCAGAGACTTAAGCTAATTACAAAGCTGAACTGCTGTATATGCACTCTTGAAGTGCCTGCCCAGCTCCATTTGACCAAAAATTTCTATCAAATTCATCGGAGAAGTATTCATTTTGTGCCCTTTAAGAACAAACATTTGACAATGAAAATCACAGGATAACAATTCTTGTGTTGAGGGTATATGCCTGATCTTAACCAAAGCTGTACTATAAGCATACCCAAGCAGGTCACAAGGCTATGGCAGTGCAAGAAATTTAAACTTCATTACATCTTCTGAATTTTATTCCAGGGATTTCACAGTCTTTCACAGAAGGTTGTTTTTTTGTTGGTTTTTTTTTTTTAATGGTTATTTAGATTCTTTTTGAGTGAGAAAATATACTTTATGACACAATCTGGGCACATAGCACATTCAGGTATTCTGGTGTTGTGCAACAGCTTTGTATGCTACCTGTCATCACAATTCTGCTTAAACCATTAATATTTTGTGTGGGACTAAGTGCATCCACAGACATAACAAATACAATAAACTTAAATATAAAGGAAGTCTTACAGTGATTTATGGAGACAGAGTAAGGCTTGAAAAATTCTCAAAATTATTCTTTCACTTTTTGCAACATGAAGAGAGAAACAGACAACAAAAAGTAGGGTATTATTAGAGTTTGGATTGTTGTAGTCTGGATAATTAGAGTATGGCAGGACAAAGCAGACAAATGTTAGAGGAGAAAGAATAAAACCATGATGTAAAGAGACTGCCTGGGAGAGTAACATTGCTTTAAATATCCTCATATGTTCTTGGAACACAGGTCCAGAACTTACTTCCTAAGCACCATAACATGAGTTGCCATTTCATACTGTTTCGACAAAGCATCAGAATTTTGGCAGATTCATTTCAGATGTTTTGGTTCCATTCTCTTGTCTTCATGCAGCTCCCACATTTTATATTTCCTCAGAGTGAGGCTCAACATAGCTCATAACTGAGGTGAGTAGAGGCAAAATGAACAACCAAACCACCACAATAATTAGCAAAGCATAGTAAATCATCCAGTGTGGCATTTCTGAAAGAGTAAAGGATCTTCACCTGGGAGAGATTAGTGCAGCAGAAAGTTAGGTGCCCACCAACCCCCATCCATGTATCACTAGCCCAGTTAATCACCACTTAGGAACTATTAGACTTGACAGCATGAGCTCTGTCAATCACAGTTGGTACAATGTAGTGCTGAAAGTGGAGCAGTCACTAAAGATGGCCCTATTTCTAGCTAACTTGTTTTGGCAGAATGTTTGTGTGCATCAACAGACTGAAATGTCAGAGAGTTGAAGATGATGTGGGTGAATGTGAAAAACCAGAGAAGACTGCAGAGAAAACGAAGAAACCAGAATAAAAAGTGAGCAAGTAAATACAAGGAAGAGCAGAAGATTAAAGGTATGAATCAATGCTGTAAATATTATTAAAGCAAAGACACAGGAAGTTTTCCACTAAGAGTATATTTCAATTGGGTGTTATAGGCAGGACAAGCATCAATGAAAATTGATCATTCAACTTATTAAATTCTTCATGTCACAAGTGCCCTTTAGTCACTTGTTATACCACCCAGTACTCTTCTATAGTCTCTACAACACAAAATGAGGGAAAGAGGCAATAGAAGTCCCAGGTGTGAATAATTCTGTACCCTATGATAAGACACGTACGCCACTGAAGCTGCCCATGAACAAGATCCACAGAGTTCACAACATTTAAATGCATACTGATATCCCTGTATGACTAACTAAAGCTCTAAATAATATTAATATCATAAATATTTTGCATATTTAGGAGGTGTTCCTGTTATACATAATCACTACCTAGTTTCACTTTCACTAGGTTTGAAAAGTTTAATGCCGCTTTTGTAGCAGCATTAATTAAGGATTATTAATTTTAATTAAGGATTTGTTTGTTTGTTTTTTCCTGGAGTAGAAAGTTCATTCGGGGTACATCTATGCTTAATTATTATACATCTGTACTTAGCACAACAAAGTAGAGATGGTGCAACAGGCATTAACAATGGAAAACCCTTCAGGGTGCAGATAAAATACTCCAGATATGGAGTACCAGTGTTGCCCCTTAACTTCTTTAAAAGAGAATGGGAAATAGGTCTCTCCCTAAACAAAAAATATTGTCAACAACTTGGTTATTTAAGGAGAGTGAAACATGCCAGAATGCCATGTTTACAGTAAGTAAATTAGCTCAGACCTCTCTATTTCTGTTGCTTATTCTGCATCTATGCTTTGTTTCTCTTTTCCTTCTTATAGTATGATATGCTCCGAAAAAGAAGACAGCAGGTTTTTCAGTGGGTTTATTGGTACAAATTGGTTAACCAGTCCATGCAAAGAGATGTCATGGACACAGCAGATAATTTTTGATAGAAATAATTATAGTAGAAACAGATCTTGCACAAGATTCTGAGTATGTCATGCTAATTGTAAATGGCAACATTATCTGGAAATTGGTGTAATTTTATCTGTAACTGGTTTGACACCAGCAACCACCATAACTACTTTTAACAGCTTCCTTTAGCTAGCAGCTACAGTTTCTGAAAAGTGACACACAGCTAGATGCCTCCTGTAAGACGGAGCGGAGTCCATTTCTTTTCAGGTTCATGTCAAGTGGCAGCAGAGCCACTGCCATTGAACCACTGAAAAGTTTGGTTTGGAAGTCAGCATTAGAGTTCATCTAGTCCAACTACTTCCTGCAATGGGCAACGACATCTTGAACCAGATCAGATAACTCAGGGCCCTGTCTGAACTGACCTTAAATGTTTTCAGGGATGGGCTATCAAAGATCTGTCTGGGCAATCTGTAACAGTATTTTGCCAGCCTCATCATAAAAGAATTCTTCTTCTTTTTTTTTTTTTTGTAGTTTAAAACCACAACCTTGTCTCCTATTGCTACAGGCCCTGCTAAGAAGTTTGACCCATCTTTCTTATAATCCCCTTTTTCAGTACCAAAAGCCTTCTCTCCTCTAGGCAAAGCACCAGCTTTCTCAGCTTTTCCTCACAAGATATCTGTTCCAGCCGTCTGATCAATTTTTTGCCCTCCCCTGGACAGCCTGCAACAGGTCCACACCTTCCCCAGTACTGAGGACTCCAGACCTGGCAGTAGTACTCCAGGTGGGTTCTCCTGAGAGCCGAAAGGGAGCTCTTAGTTAGGAGCTAGGGGAGTTAACACAAAATCTTTAGACGGGCTAGTATCTGTTTGGCTCTTTTAGCGCTCTTTTTAGCTCCATGTTAACAGCCCCCTTAAGTTTCTGCAATGCTGTACAGCACACCTACCAAGAGAAAATGTCTCAAACAGCTCCGGAGCGCTGTGGTTCCCGGAGCACACTCATAATCAGCCCGTGTTTACAGGAGCAGCATCGCCTTTGCATTTAGCGGCTGCTGAGCAGCGGCCTGCAGGAGGCACAGGCGCGGCTGGGCTGGGGCCGGCAGGCGGGCATTCCGGGGAGGGCATTCCCGGACTGAGGCCGGCGGGCGGGCACTCCCGGGCGGCCATTCCCGGGCTGGAGCCGGCCGGCGGGCGGGAACTCCTGGGCGGCCATTCCCAAGCGGGCACTCCCGGGCGGCCATTCCCGGGCTGGAGCCGGCCGGCGGGCGGGAACTCCTGGGCGGCCATTCCCAAGCGGGCACTCCCGGGCGGTGTAGGGCACGCAGAGCCCGCCCCGGGCGATTCCCGGCGCGGCGGCGCCACCTGGCGGCGCTGCGCGAGGCGGGCGGGGCGCGGCCGTGAGGGTGGCGCTGCCGCGAGGGAGGCGCTGGCGTGAGGGTGGCGCTGGCGTGAGGGTGGCGCTGCCGCGGACGCTGTCGCGGCCCGGCTCGATACGGGACTGCCGTCCCCGGCCGCCCGCACCACCCATCTCCGGCTCTCGCCTTTTTGTTTCACCGGAGCATTACGTCATCCTTTTTCGTCACGTGGAGGTAGCGTGGATATAGTATTTAAAGATTCGCCCCTCTGATTAAAATTCCTTGTTTCTGTGGCCTTCTGTTCTGCTTTTATAGAAGCAGTGCGTTCGGACCCTGAAATATGTGAAATGTGAGAGAGATTTCTGCCTGAAAGTCATAACCGGCTTCATTTGCCATATTCAGTGAGCAAAATAAATACTGTTGGAGCAACACACAAAAACAGAACAAAAGGTGGTTTGAGAGGTCCTTTGTTCATTTCAGTTCTAAAGGAAAGCTTTTGATAGGAAAAAATTTTTAAAAAAAAGCAACAACGCCACCTGCTATCACAGGTGTCAACTCACCTTAAGAAAAGAACTGCACCAGACCCGTCTTATTTTAGCCCAGGAACACAAAAGTGCTGCTGGCTGAATCAAATTCGTTTCAGTGGTAGAATGTCTTTAACAAGGTTTTCGCTATCACCATCCCTGCAGTACAGCCAGGCAGGAGCCACGATGGGCACTGTGGGAGAGAGGTGATGGGTAAGGCAAACACAGCTCCATGGGTCTTTTAAAATGCTAGTTTTCATGAGGTACACATATTTATTGGCATTTTAAAAAGAGCAGTAAATATTACAATTCCTTTAAGGATTTAATGCACAAGAATTAAAGCGATTAGACCTAGTTCCCTTTCCTTGGAAATAATGATGTTACATCTGGCATTTTGATATATGATTTTATATGACATTTCTGATTTCATGGCAGCATTTTCTCAACTCATCATGCCTAATTTCTTCTGAAGTTTAACTCAGATTCTAAGTTTAACCCTTTTGACTCTGAAAATGAAATTTGCAATTGCATTAGCAATTCTGCAATTAGCTCAACGCTGTAGAAATTCAGTGATACAGTGGACATTTAATGACTATTACAGTTATACACACACACACGCACACATATATATATATGTACACGCCCATGGTATATATACTGTAGAATATCTATTTGCCCATACAACTTTGATCTCTAGTCAATAAGTTGTAATCTACAAAATTTATCAGGGAGTGAAAGGCTATAGCAGAAGTGCTAATTTTACAGTAATACAGTGAGCTTCTAAAAATAGACTGTATCCTTGCTCACATCAGAAGACTCCCAGACATGGTTTCTACACACACATTTACTGATTCTTAATAGCATGATCTTATCACTTTATGTTATTTGAGTAACTGGAAATTCAATTTTATTCTGCAGCAAAACCAAAATAAATATATAATTATATAAGCATATAAATTACAATAATGGTATTTCTTATAGATTGCAGTTTCTGGGAACTTTTGATAGGAAAATTGCAATGATTCATTTGAATTCAGTATAACGTTTCATGTGGATTCAGCTTGATTTGAATTTGAAAAATTGACATAGTGTTTCAGGCCTTAATCAGGGCAACTAATAATGTGGCATTCAAGCTCTTGGGCTGAATCAAATTAAGAAACTACTAAGGTTTTTTTTTCATGAAAATCCTTGTTATGGCACATCCTGAAAGCATTAATTTTAGCATCACTTTCCTCCTTTTTTCCTAGTTTGAGCTTAGTTTTCCATCTGGCCTGTTTTTCTGATGAGGTACCAGTAGCAAGCTGTAGCAGAGGAGACAGGTTGAAATAATGTATCTACTAAAAAAAGGTCCAGTGAGGTTTGTCAATAGTTAAGTGTCCATTGTTAAAAAGATGGTACTCTCCATCCACTATGCAATCTTGGCTTGTCCATCTTCTCCTTATCACTTTGCTCCATAGCAGCACCATTTATACATTCACGGCTAAGCTGTGGGGAAAAACGGTTCTCATTGAAAATAACCAGACACAATATTGAATAATCCATATGGGAGAAGCAAAGCTTACTCTACTGAATCTGATTTAGCTTCTGTGGTTATGTATGATCTATGGCAGTCAGCTTTATCTGCTGAGCTTCTGTGTGCATTTTCTAGGTCTGGTTTGCAGTTTGCTATTAGATCCTCTATGTCCATTTAATTGACACAAAAGTTCTCTCCTCAGGACATTTCAGTGGCTTTTTCTGTTGCAATCTCAAACTTTGTAATGATTGTTCAAAAGACACTCCAATGGTGCAAGACTATTCTCTGTCTTGAGTGAAAGCTAAATTACCTGCTATTTGTTTGAAACACATTTCTCTTCCTCTAGATTAGTTAGTTCTGCAATGACTGAAGTATCGCAATGTGCATGTACATAATGCAGTTTTTCAAGTAATGTTCAA
The DNA here is from genome assembly GCA_013397155.1 of Irena cyanogastra. NCBI lineage: Eukaryota > Metazoa > Chordata > Aves > Passeriformes > Irenidae > Irena > Irena cyanogastra. Next base: position 50,908 of record VWZV01013549.1, on the reverse strand, counting down.
GAAGTAAATTATGATAAAATGTGAAACAGTAGTAAGTACCTAAAATAATATCTCTTTTTTACTTGCTGCTTAAATAATTCCTTGTATTTGTATTTCTGCTTTAAAAGTTATGTTATTACTTCTCACAATCACTGAGTCCATAGTATTCCCACTGATTATTGCTGAAACAGGGACACAGTGCATTTAATTTGCTCAATAGCTAACATAATACTTGTGGGGGTCAATCAGACCCCAGCCATCAACTTAAAACCATGGGAGTCCAGTCTGTAGACCTTCATGCAGTTAGGGGGAGTAGAATTCCACCAGTGTTGCTCAGTGGGAATGGGGGTATGTAACTAGTTTTATCCTTATTAGGATTTGTGCTGGAAAGTTCTCTGTTCTCCTTCTTGTTATTGGTTAAAGGCTTGCCACAGTGATTTAAATATTCCTAACCCTTGTTCCTTATTGGACCTGCACCCTCAGATTCTGCCCTTAACCTACCCTTTATACGCTCTATATACAACCTGGCCCTTGGTTTTTGGAGTATTCCCCATACCTGCCATTGGGATTCTTTTTTGTTGTTTTTACTATTTATTAAAGGTTTGTGGTTTTTTTTGGGTTATTCAATTGGCCCTGTCCTTTTGTTCTATCGCCATATCACTCTCAACTGGCATAATCCTGACGTGATAGCAGACCAGGCTCCCACAAATATTGCCTTATACTGTCAGTAGTTTCACAAGGCATAGAAAAGCAGAAATCATTCAATCTCAGTTCAGCAAAAGCTTCTCAAGCACAAAATGCACATTTCTTGTTGCTTTTTTGCATAGGCAGCTGGTGTTACTTAATTTGTTATGCGAGGTGAGAAATGTCATATTAGTACTTCAATGAGATTTTAGTTTGCGTTCAAAGTAGCACTCAGAGTAGTGCAGGGGCCCTTTTTTTCTTTTATCAGTGTCTGCTTTATAGGCTAATGGACAGAAGTAGATGAAGGAAAAAAACCACTGTCAGCTGCCTCTGCAAATTCCCTAGACAAACAGAATCTAGTGAGAACCAGCAAAAGATACCTAGGCAAAACACACACTCACACAGTGGGTTTTGAGAGTGGTTTTTTTGTTTTGGTTTGGTTATTTGTTTGTGTTAGGTTAGGGCTTTTGTTTTGTTTTGGTTTTGTTTGGATTTTTTTTTTTTTTTAATGCAACCTACAAGATATAATAGAACACTGTAAAAGCCAAAACAGATTCAATACAGTCAGCAGCTGTACAGCTCTCTCCCTTATGGATTAGCTAATAATATGTTCTGTTATTTTGGGAACAAACAAGTTGTTTTCTTTTCATGTCGCTCAGATTGGCAGTGAACATACAAAAGAGTACTATTATGGAGCTCAGTGGGAAAGTGGGAAAAAGAGAAAATGAATTCAGAATTACAGAATTCCTAACATTCTATTATTGCATTTAGCCCAGTTAAGAGTTCATTTTTTAAAATTACTTTGTTGTTTTTCACAATTGGACTTAATCCAGATTTTTAGTGACTCTCAGGCCTGTAGGTAAATCTTCCATCTTCAAGAGGCAAAGGACCATCTCTGAAAATATCTGAGTGCTTGAAGGAAGATTGTATTTTGCAAATACAAAATGTTCCACAAATTTTTGTGCACCTTGAGTCATCTCAAGTAATTGAGTTCTGTGTCTATATGAGCTACTGACAAATTCATGTGATTTTCTTCAAAGTAATCTAGTTTCTCTTGTCTCTCCAGATTACACCTGTTCTTCCCAGTATGGAGGTTCCTCATAGATCTGAACAACTGGGAAATTTATATATAGTTCTACTTTCTATGTAAGATTGGAAAGAGCAAATTAGATCTCTGACTTGAGATTATGGCAGTCTCTGATAACTATGAAACAAATGCTCAGAAGGGTCCGCATATACACCTTTGTAGCCGAACCATAGAATTCTGTTAAAAAAAAAAAACTTCTAAAACACTTCTATGGAACAAATCTCTTCAGCATGGCATCTCTTGCAAGTAGTTAGTAGTGAAATTGGAGAGTAGTCAAAATAGGAAAGAAGGAACCAAATTTTATTAGCATTCATTTTCTGCCAGTCTTTGAGAGAGTGGAGTGTCCTGAAATCGTACAGTACCCAATGGTACTTTAACACTTTGTCCTTAAAAAAAATTATACCATCTATTGAATCTATGAGCTGTAATGGTTGTGGCATCATCGCCATGATGCCCTTTATTGCATTTTTTCCCATTGGAATTATCATTTAAGTTCCATTTTCATTTATGTTACTGCTTTTTTATCCTCCTGATATCCTGATAGCCATCATGGCAAGAGTTTAATATTTTTTGCACTGTACTTTATATTTGGTTTTGTATGCTGTGTGGGCAGTATAATTCTTGCATTTTATCCATAAGACTCTTTTCATTATCAACATTTTAGTCTGATGGGGTTTTTTTCCCTTTTTTCCTTCTACTTTTAGATTGTTAGAAATAAATGTGATATACAAGTTTTTATAAATAGTATTCCTTCTTAAAGGTAAAAAGTTCTCTTTCCAATGCAAACTACATTGACCTATTCTTTGTGCAGGATAAAAAATTGGGAAAACCAGTGACTCTAGCACAGCTTCCCTTTTGGCATATGGAAATTCATTTCAAGCACCCAAATCTCCTTCAAGATGTGTGTAGGTAAAAGTAACAGTGCTGTATCTTGGGTGCTGCATACACCAGGCCGTGTCAGGGTTGAAATCAGATACCTTACTTTTATAGAATGCCATGCTGTGAACATCCTTAATGTGAAAACTCTCTCATTTCAGTTTTCCTGGTGCTTTGTAGCTCTGTATTAAGCCTAAGCAGAACACTCTTAAAATCCTGCTCTCAGAACCAAAGGTAATGAAAATATTAAAGTTAAGCTTATGGTATCCTTTTCATGTTTTTTCCTTTTGGATCAAGTGTGTGGCTGAAAAAAGGAAAGCAAAATAGAACAAAAAACTCCAGCCAACAGTATTTTAAAATAAATAAAATGCAGTTCTACCTTTAAAATCCAAAACTGCTTTATTTACGAAAATCAGAGAAAGGGAGGGAGAGAGAGAAATGTCTTTTACAATAAAAATTGTCTCATCTAAAATAATATCGTTTACTGGTCCAGCAACTTAGCTGCAGTCTGGCTGATTTCTAAAAAATCAGTACTAAAGAAGAGAAAGGGAAAAATGAACTCTTGGCTCAGTAAAAAATTTCTGTGCTGTGGGTTTTGACAGAGTTTAAAAATAAAACCAAGACAAGGTAAATCTAGGAGGGTTTTTTTGCTGTTTAAATTGCACACTGACCCTTTAAACACTGTTCCAAACACTATAGCCTTAGGCGCAGCCACAAGGCATAACCATGCCCTGTAGCGTAACTTCATCATGGGTTCTCACCTCCCTGCCCAGCCAGTCCTGAAATATCTAGCAACTTTTCTTGCCCCACTTTTGGTATGCTTTCATATATCCCAACATAACGAAAAATAGCTGCTACTGCTAGTGCTTTCTACACAATGAAATACATTGGAGAAGTGAAGGTAAAATAAGCTGTGTTGATCTCCCACCTAGAATTCAGACAAAATTTTTAAAATAAGCTTAATTTCCTTATACGCCACACTCTCCACACTTCCCTCCCCACCCTGTACAAATGCCCCTCCAATTAAAACTGAACAGCTTTCTAGATGAAAAAAATTCCTTGAGCTATTTATAACCCAGTGGTGAAGACTTCAAGGAACATTTTTAATCAAAAAATGTATTTGCATGAATCTAAAATCTCAACATTTTAATAGTCAAGTAGAATATTTAGCCAGTAAATGTAGTATTTTAAATCCGACACAAGCCTATTCATGACTAAGAGAAATAAAAGAAAACTTATGCAAGCCATAAATCCATTTTAAGATAGTATTATTTCCTCTCTCTTACTTCATTCTTTACATGGGTCTCCACTTTCATGAATTATTAATGAAAATATATAGGGTTTAATTTTTACACAGTATCTTGCATTTTCAAAAAAAATATAAAATTAAGATAACAAATTTGGGCTGACCTTCTTAGTTCTGTGCCCTTTTTGTAGTACACATTTATGTATTTTTAAGGCCAAAATTGATATCAGTTCCATTTCCAAAGACATTAATACACTTGGAGAAAAATAATAATCTGTTCCTAGGATTCCCGTTAACCTACTGGAATTAAAAAAAGAAATCTATGCTGTTGACTGCCTGAAATATAATGAGCAATGTCTACTTAAGAATATCATAGTCACAATCTCAGATGTTTTGTAGAATCACGACAGCAATCAGAAAAACTGTGCAAACAATGTTCTGTTCTTATAACTGACATTGTTTCTTTGGTAATGTTAATCTAAAAAGAAACAAGCGCACACAAAAGTCCCAGAAGTAAACTGTTATCAGAGAAATTGTTGTGGAAAAATAACAACAGTCATGGCATGAAATAGAACATCTACTTAACATTAATTAAAGCTCTGTGGTCAACAACTTCATTACTGTTTTCTAAATTACATGTAACCATTCAGCTATCTTTATTACTTTGTCTTCTAATTCTTCATCTTTTTCTGGACTCCTTAAAGCCATTATAATTCTGTTGGGGTTAAGCCTGGATTTTCATTGGTGACCATGCTCACTCAGGTAGGAGACCTTGGGATTATTTTCAATGTGGTAGCTATCTGTGATAAACTTGCCCAAAGGAGTTATAACAGAAATCCCGTCACAGCCTCATTATTTTCTGAATGGAGAAAGCTCAATGCCACTCAAGCTCTGCTCTGCAGGGTTTGTCTGACATCAGAACTGAAGTCTGCAGACTTCAGCAACTATGGCTTACATTACTGCTTATAGCTCTTCTAAGTAAGTCTTGGAAGGGTTGATGTTGGTGTAAGTTAGTATTTAATTTAAAAACCAGCAATTTCCAATTGATTGCCTTTCTTTTTCATTTGTTTTTTTAAGATGTTTTTCCTGCCATGCTACTCTTGAAGATTATTCATTACCAAAATTGCTACCTAGCCCCAAAGAGAGAAATAGAATTTTTTTCTATTATTTGTATTTTTGACAATACATGTCAAACAGCTTTCTTTTACATACAAGGCATTCATTACTTCAGTAATCAGACTCAAAACAGGTGTTTTTTACTATCTGACAGGATTTCCAGAGATCTATTCACTGAAACTCAAGTACTTCTCAGCCCTGATCAAAATCTACCTATAAAGTATTGTAATTCAGATTCTGGACTGTTTCAGTTAAAATATAGAATATCATACAGTCTAGATAATATACGTCAAGTTATTCTTGAGATTTTTGACTTGTTTAGTTTGTGAGTGTATTTCCTTTTACAGAGACACAACCTCTCAACCCATCAGCAGGGTTAGGGAGAGAACTGGAAAAATAAACATGGAAAACTCATGGCTTGAGATAAAATCAGTTTAAGAGGCAAAAGCCACACATTCAAATGAGGTAAAACAAGGTATTAATTCACCGTTTCTTATGGGCTGTCAGGTGTTCATCTGTCCCCAAAAAGCCAGGGCTCCATTACGCATGACAGTGGCTTGGTGAGACAAACACCATAACTTGAAATACTGTTCTTCCCTTCTTCCCTTCTTCCTTCGTTCCCCGCTAAGCATGATCCAATATGGTATGGAATATTCTTTTGGTCAGTTGGGGTCACCTGTCCCAGCTGTCCCTCCCAAGTCCTTGGGCACCCCCAGCTTACTTGCTGTTGGGGCTGTGTGAGCAGAAGAAAAGCCCCTGACTCTCTGTAAGGGCTGTTCAGCAGTAACAAAAACATCCCTCTGTTATCAACACGGCTTCCAGCACGAATCCAAAACAGTCTCACAGCAGCCGCTGTGAAGAAAATTAATTCTCTCCCAGCCAAAACTAGCACAAATGCATAAATTGCTCTTCCAATAACTTGTTTCTTTCTTGCAATAGCATCCTCAAAAGAAAGTGGAGAATTAGCCCACATTTTTCTACTTCAGAAGTTATCCTTGCATCTTAGCAGAATATTGTGTTTTTAATTTAAATTCTAACTGCTGCCTGAAACAAAACCTGGGTATTGCTAATTACCTCATAACGTTAGACTGTAGTCCTGTTGGTACCCTTGAATTTATACTCGCATAGCACTCACAGCCTAAAATTATACTGATGACACTTCAAAGATATTTAGCCCTCCCTTTCATATTTCCTCTACCTTTCACCCAGTGTTTGGTATTCCCATGCCTTCCCTCATCAGAAGAGGAGTAATTTTTTTATATCATATTTAGTGTGCTTATCATATGTGATTCACCTGCAACACTAGAAAATAAAACAATGTAAAATCTATATGCAATACTAGACCTTATTCTTAACATATCAAAGAGCCTTCTAAACCATATACTCATGCTAAATTACTCTGATGTATTATCCTCATCCTCCCCTGCCTTGAAATGTATACCATGAGGAATGACCTATCCTTTTACAGTTTCTGTGAAGAGCTCAGCAGTTCCTGAAGGTCAGTTATGAACAAGAAAGGGAGAGGGAGGAAAAAGCTGCCATTTAGAGTCTTATGAGTTAAAAGAAATTCTAGAAACTGGATGTCTTGGTTTTAGTGTAATTTAAGTTTTGGATTATTGATTAAACTGGAGTGGAGAGCAGAATACTCTATATACTGTAGTTTAACTCAAGCATTCAGAAATGTGAAGGTAAAGTCTAGAAACCGTTATGACTAAAAAAAAAAAACAAACATTGAGGGGAAGGTAAATCCCACTTGCTTTCAAAAGTGTGAGAGGTATTTCCTCTGTATAAATAACAGCTATCACTTTTTTTTTTCATTTTGAATGAAAACAAGACTTTTAAACAATCTCATTGCTCAAATAACAGTTGCTTGTTTGTTTTTCCTGAAAATGCCAAGCATTCAAAGAGTTAACGTCACCTAAACCACTTATTTTCCAGACATGTGCCAGTGACTAAGACAATGTCAGCTGTCTTCTGACTTTAGTTTCCAAGCAGTTCAACTGTGGCTAACTTTTGATGGCACAGGTGCAGCATTAAACTATCAGGAACATGTTACATAGCAGTCAGTTACAATTAAAAAAACTTAAACCCTGTAGCCCAGTGTTCTTTGAGGGAGTAAGTTTTGAATATATATGTTTCTGGTAGTAATAACAGTAATAATAACACCAAGTACTAGCAAATAAAAATAAAGGCTTGAGAAGAACTTCTAATGATGGATTAGTAACGTACATTGAATTTGTGAAAACTGAAAGCTATACTTCTTAATAAATTCTGTGTTTAATATAGTTTCATTACCTCATGCTCTAGCTCATGAGTCTTACCAGTTTCATCCCATCAATAACAGTTGTATAGTAATGTCCAGAGTATTTGCCACATTATATAACTTCATAGGTCTGAAAGCCCAGTAGTACATCTGAAGCAATATTAGCAGTAATTATAGGTATAATAATGCACTGTACTTCCATTTGTTTTTGAGTGGCACAAGCAAGCCAGCATACTTAGCATGGTTTGTTCTTCTTCAACATGTTCCTGAGACCTAAGATTTTGTATCTAGTTGAGAGTTCATGCCACATGTTGTTCTTTTAAGGAATCCAGATGTACTGAAGACACCCTGAACATCTCTTAACCCTTATGAAAAAGTCAGCTGGGTATAGTTTGTGTCTGGCCAAACTTAAATCTACATCAGTGTTTTTCTGTGTTCCTGTGTCTGTTAACTGTTCATGTCCAACTGGGACTTTTCTAATTTTAGAAATAACTACTTTTGGCTCTAAAAATAAAGACATATTTCCTTCCATTTTCTCCCATAAGAAGTGTGACATTTGTTGTAAATTCATATTTCTAGATAAAAAATTAACAAACTTAGAAATAAATTCACAATACATTTATAATTTACTTTAATTCCAAATTTTGTCTATAAGGAAAATTCAACTTTTTTAGGCAGTTATGTATATATTTAAACACTTTATATTTTTTGCACTTAGGTTTGTTGTGATTTTTTTTATTTGTATACCTTCAGCTATATATTTGAAGTAAAATTAAGTAAAAAATTTTACTTTATTTGAAGTAAAATTTGGACTAAGAATTCTATTTCCATTATAATTCAGTAAGTAATTTTTAAATTCTTAATATCAAAAGACTTTTATAATCAGACTGTCAGGACTAGGGTTGTGTAAATTTTACTATTAACAATATACTTCTCAAGTTGTATTTTTACTCTAAGGAGTTCTGAGTCCACAAGATAGAAACAATCCACACTATCATGAAATTGAGAAAAAACTGCATCCATTCTTGCTGCATCTGCGTGAGCAAGCATTTGACATAAATTTATGTATTATCTTTCTTATTCTTCTCTTTGAGAAAAGTAGTAACATTGGATGATCCTGATCCCCTTTATCAGGCTAGAGGAAGATTAAGGCATTGCAATCTAACATCTGAAGAATTTTTGTCAATTCTAGAAATGCTTTTTGATTCCTTTCCACCTAATTATGTGTTCTTATATGAAAATAGCATATTAAAAAAAAGCCCTTTGGTGAAAGAAAAGAGTCCATCAGTCATCCTACTCATTGATTTTTTTATTCCTTTCTCCAGTCAATCTTCTTTCTCCTTCAAATCTCTAATGCCTTCTGAAGGCACTACATACACTCTTCTGAATAATTGAAGGCCTTACAACAGTTTCTTTTTCTGGATAGATGTGAGGTAGCATACTGTACAAGGCTGAGCAAACAGAGATTCCTTCGTGCACACCGTGAGAGTAGATGAGCTGCCGAGAAAATGATGACTGTGGTTTGGAGATTTATTACCCTTTTAAATTGTTTCTCAGGACACCCATTTGTTTCTAAGTAATGGAAGAAAATAAGAAAGAGGCAGTTGTTAAGGCATGGAGAAAGATGGCTCTTGAAGGCCAAAGTTTTGCAATTAATATTTTTGTAGAGCAGAATGACATTGCTGGTAGTTCTTGGCCTTCTAAATCTCAATGAGCATTTGCCAAAACCAGCATGTACACAATCCTAGGAAAGGAGGATCATATTTTTCACAGATACATATTGCTCCTTTGATTAATGTCATAGAGATCTGGTGGATCCGTGTTCTTTGTGGATATCATATCCCAGTTTGCACAGGGATATTTGAAATTCTCTTTCTTGATCTGTTCTAAACTTTGTTACAAGCTACCTTAAATAACCCAGTCTTCCCATCAAATGAAAAAAAATGCATGTTTGACCTCTCACTAGTGTTACAATACTCATCAGTTTAATTTTAACTTTGTTTAGAGATAGGGGCTGGAATCTTCTTGTGTATCACAAGAACACTGCTACTGAGAAATGGCTTTCTTTGTGTGCAGAGTTTCACAGTCAAGTATATTAATTTACTGTACCAAATTATTTGTCCTGCAGATGCTCTTTGGTTCTCTACACCCAACACACGTCCCAGACCAATGTTACCATGACACATTTGCACAGTAAATATGATACGTTGGCTGAAACATTTTCAGTATTTAGAAAACTTTAAAAATTCAAAATGTGTTGCTTCTCCTTTCTACTAGTTGTACCAAATGATTGTAAAGCCATCACTGTGAGACTGAAAATTGCTGATGAATATAAAGGAAAAAGGAATCACAGCTTAGAACACAGTCAAACAAGCTAGCAAAGAGATCACACACAAAAAAGAAGCAATATATATAAATATTTTGTAAAGAGGTTGTATTTTATGATGCAAACTGCTTATTTATAGTGAAAAAGCTGCTGCTGAGAACTGGCATTCTACCCACATTGTTTCACAGTCAGGTATAGTAATTTGCTGTGCTAAATTATTAGTTCTGCAGATGCTGGGTTCCCCATCACTATCTTCACCACAGGAATGATACTGCAATGTGGCCTATTAGCTTTTTGTGACTTGTTGCTTCCATAACTCTACACACGTGCCTCTGATTAATGAAACAGCCCATATATATAAAAAAGTCATTTTACTGAAGTGTCTAATCAAAGATTTGTGGAATAGTTTGTCATAAATGTTGGCTACCTTACAACATGCTGCTGAGACTGATTAAAATGATTGACATCAACACCCAACTTCCAGTGCACCTCTTTCTCATTCTCAGTGATAGTACCACCTTGGCTGAGAATAGAGAATAGGAAATGCTCAGAAATATTAATATATTCTCCCAGGTTGTATTTTCTGTGTAGATAAAACCAACTTCCCTTTTTCAGTCAATTTAAAATTAATAAATAGCAGAAATACTATTTTTCACTAACAAGGGAACTAATAAATTCATACTGCAGAGTTTCTTCATTATTAGTCATGTGTTTTAATATGTCCTGCTCTAAAACACATGTAATGATTTAGGAAAATATGGCAAATTGTGAGTTAAAGGTTAGTCTCTTTTCCTTAAGAAGCAAGGGTTTCTAACATGTGCCGTTTAATGAGAAGTCAGGTTCTGTTGTCATTCAAGCTGATAAAACTTTTGTTACTCTAGATTTACAGGCACGAAAAAAGAATAGTTCACCTTCATAGAAAAAGAAATAAAAAGTGTTTATAGTTAGTATATTTTCAAGACATTCCTAAAAATATATTAGAGTATATCTACAGCATCCCAGCTGGTAGAAATTTGGAGTAATGGTGGAGCTCAAACAGTCTTGTCTGTATACATGCAGGCCTCTGAGAAAAGTCTTAGCTACAGTGGGATCAGTCATATAGTAATAACTAACTTAAGTAACTGTAAGAAATTCTTCTGAGTCAAAGATTTCTATAAAGAATGGGCTAGCTCACATCTAACCGGGGTATATTCCACTTGGAATCACCAGATCTACTTGTCCAGTGTTGTACTGTTTTCTTCTCACCTCTACACTGGATGAAGTGCTTTTAAGGCTTGTCCAGATCCTTTCTAAATTATCGCATAAAGTGTGCACCGCAGCCTGCTCCAGATAGGATACATTTTCTGTTTAAGCCATATATTTTTACCTATGCATATTATGTGAGCAGATCTGGATTTCCAAAGATGAAATATCTTTATCCCAGAAAAAAAAAACCCCAAACAAACAAAAATTCTTCCTGTCTGTCTAGCTGAAAAACTAGAATAGAATATACCTGATTTTTTTTTCTGGGAGAGATGACAGAAGATATCCAGAAATTAATGTGGATTAACATCAAGCTCATAAGAATGTGGGTTAAGAGACTTAATGTGGGTTAAGAGAAAAAAAGCTCACTGCTGACAGATACTGATGCATTCTACACTAGAGTCTAGAGAGTTCTCTATCATTTAAAAATGTAGAACCTTGGGTTTCAGAAAATTTTATTAGCAAAATCTTAAACAAATTTTAAGGTTTGCAACCAAGTCTTTATTTCTCTGGTAAACTTTATTATGTAACCAGTTGTTGTTGTCAGTAGGCAGCGTCTGCTTCATATCAGCCTCAGTAATGAGAGCTTCCTCTTCCCAGTGGGTCTTTGAGCTCTTGTATGGATTTTCCTGGCTTTGAGAACCTTCAGTCCAGCTCGGTCTAGTGCTCAGCTCCCAGAACTTACTGTAGCTGTCACTGGTGTTGCTGCATGCCACACTGACTGATGATTCAAAGGCTTGCAGGATGCTTACATAATTAAGGGGATGATAGTTTAAAAAAGTCCTCCATGATGCTTATGAAGATCTATCACCTTACATCAGTAGATTAGCTCAAAATAAGAAATCCCCAGAGACTTATCTGTACCATTTCTCAAAACACTCTTGTTTTCCCTTCTGTTCTCCCATACAACATCATAACACATAGTAGGTTTTATTGGAAGAATAAATGAGATGAAAGCTTGACACTACACATCTGCAAGCTATAGTATGTGCCAGGCAGCTCACACAGTGTTTCAAGTTCATCTCCCTCTTCAGAATTTGAGGTCAGTAACCATGACAGGAAGAGAACTAGGAACAAGGTAAAAGGGCATCAACTTCTGTGCCTTGTTGGCCTGATAAATTTGTTTCAGAAGGAATTTTGCTGTAGAGATAAACAATTCAAGGTCAAGTCAGTCATGGATTTTTTATCTCCAGAAGAGTAATTCTAGTGAGGAAAGCTTCATGCATGAAGAAGGAAATCACTTCTGGCTGAATGACTTAAAAGCTTTAAAAGGTTAGAGTCTAAAATTCAAGCAAATAGATTTTATGGCATCTCTTGTATGTTTAATAAAGGAAATGGTAGATCTTTGGGAAAAACACTAGCACAAAAAGGCTACACAAATTTCTTATCTCTAAATCATTCATAGAGTATGATTCTGAAGTCCTTTAATTTATACTGGATGACCTACTCTGCTACCTAGGCATTAAATATGGGTCTCAGTCACTAGGACAAAGGTTGTTCTGGGCTAAAAGGTGTAAATCCAACTAAATTCATGCAGCCTTCCACAGCAGTATAAATCAGGAATACCTGCTCCTGAATAAGAGTCCAAATGTTACACAGATATTCATAACCAAGAACATAATTTGACCCACTGAGACTGCAATATTTTCAATATAGTAAAGAATGTGAAATTATGGTCTCAACTCTGCCAACTCACCAGTAGTCTGGGGGGAGAACTGGGCGGGGGG
>VWZV01013549.1:1711-30710 GCA_013397155.1 Irena cyanogastra | reverse complement strand
CATTTCATGACTCTACATAATTCTAAAGTTATCTTGGTGGTTTCTTTATAAGCATAAAGAAATATTTGCCCAGATTAAGTTTGACTTGCTATTTTTTTTTCTTTTTGTATTGTGGCTTGACAGTACCATGAAAAATAATATGCCAAAATATAGTGTTTTGAACAATATCNTCAAGTATATATTGGTCAATCAGTTCAATGTAATTTCTCCTGATTTCCCCTGATAACAGTCATAAATTAGTCTATAGTTATTCCTTGTTTTCTTTCTGTGATAGTAATTTACTTTATAGTAGAAATCACTATCTTAATTTGTTTGGTTTACTTTTTAGTTTTGAATGATCAGCTTAGACCAGTATTTGATTCATGTTATCAAACTCAGGTTGCATTTCTAAAGCCTTTAAAAATCACACTGCTGAAAAAACAAGGCGCAGTTTAAAATGATTGCAAAGATTAATCTCTCAGTAAGCCTTCAAATCAATAGTATTGATTTCAATTTAAGGTTTTATTTATCCCAGTTATTTCATTTAGTAAAGATTTACTATTTATCTAGAAGAAAGGTGTAAGCATATAGAGATAATAATATCAAGTAATTTTTTTTCTTTCTCATGTAATCAATCTCCTGCCCAGCACTCGAACTGTCCAAGTAGAGAATTTTTCAGCAGAAAAGACATATTTGTTTTAGATGTCATAAATAGTCACCTAGTCAAATACTTTTTTATGTTTTAAATTCTATTTTTGTTAAGGTTATATTTGCGGTAATAAGTAGTAATTAGCGCAAGAAAATTTATTGTCTGTAACAGTGATCTGTCCTATTGATGTGAGCAGCAATCACATCGCACAGCACTGTCAGAATCATAGATTTATAGAATAGTTTGTGTTGGAAGGGACCTTAAAAATCATTTAGGTCCAATCCACCTGACACAGTCAGGGACATCTTTCATTTGACCTGCTTACTCAAAGTCTTGTCCTGTCTGGCATTGGACACCTCCAACTCTTGGCAACCTATTCCAGTATCTCACCACCCTTACTGTGAAAAATGCCTTTCATGTATGCAGTCTAAATCTTCCCTCTTCCAGCTAACCACCATCGTCCCTAGTTCTGTGGCTGTCAGTCTTGGTAAAAAAAATCCCCATCTTTAAGCCCCTTATATATTAAAAGGCTGGAATATGATCTCCTCAGAATCTTCTCCTTTCCAGGCTGAAATAACTCTAACTCACTTGGCCTTTCTTCATGGGAGAGGTGTTACATCCGTGTGATCATTTTGTTGCCCTCACCAGGATCTGTTCTAAGCGGTCCATGTCTTGTAATAGAGACCCTAGAAGTGAATGAAGTATTCCAGCTAGGGTGTCAGCAAAGAGGAGAAGAGAAGCAGAATCAACTCCCTCATCCTGCTGATTGCCCTTCTTTTTTTGCAATGCAAAAGATATTTTCTGGGATGCAAGTGCATGTTGTCAGCGCAAATCCACTTTTTCACCCACCAGTATCTCCCAAACTTTTTCTGCAGGGCTGCTCTCAGGCAATTCATTACCAAGACTCTACTGATATTCAGTAATGCCTAAGAGGTTGCTCAGCAAAATTATAGATTCCCCAACGCTTTAAGTGTTCAAGGTCAAGTTGGATGGGGCTGTGAGGAACCAAACCTAGTGTAAAATGTCCCTGCCCATAGCAAGTGGGTTTGGGTCTGATGATATTTAAAGATCTCTCCCAACTTATGAAATTCTGTGATTTTCCTGACCCAGATATGGGTCCTTGCACATGGACATGTTGAACTTCATGAAGTTCACATGGGTCAACTTCTCAATTTTGCCAGGTTTACTCTCAAGCTGGTCAATGTCCCATGGCCTATGTGTTGTAGTATAGTTTTCTTCCTTTGATGCATAGATAGAAAATATACTATCAGACACAAGAAGTTTCCTACAGTAATTAATCAGCTCTAGAGGTTACAAAGTCAGAAGACTGGTTTCATATCTCTTGACCTTTTGTGCAGCACATGCTTTAGGTGTACTTTATATCAATTTGTATTCCAACAGTTTTGCTTTTAGATAAGTATTGTATTTTGTCTTGATTTCAAATTGCTTACGAAGAATTAATTGCAAATCATACCACTTGTTCAGTTGGTTAACAATGTTAACTGAAGTTTGTTTCACTTATGGAGTAATTTTTTGTAAGTTAGCTTAAATTCAATATACTAGGGTGAATAATTAATCGTATTTCTGTTCATGTAAGCTACAGAATGTTCTCATCCTTGTCACTCTTGTAATTTTTTGTGTTCTTTATTCATTCAGTGATTCTATTCATGCCATTTTCTAAGCATTTAAATTTTCTTTTGAGTCTATGCCTTTTCTCCACTGATCATAGCCACCTCTTCTGGCACTGGGGACAGTTCTACACAGAGGGATAAGAGAATCAGGCTGTGTTTATCAAGCCTATTACTCACACAAGCAAGAGTTACAATATTTCTCTGAGCACACTGGTCATTTGTGGTCAGCTTTTATTTACTTACTTCCTAATATTTAATAGTTATTACTTCCCAAGCTAGAATCTTCGACTCTGAAAGAATGGTTTATGTTCCTCTGCCCTACATGTAGATCTTACATTTAGCCAAATTTCACATGTTTGTAGATTTGACTTGGCTTCTTAATTTTCCCCTTTTTCTCTGGCCATCCTTGAGTCTTTTATGAGCATTATCAATCATGTAGATTTGTGGTAAAACTGTTAAATGATGAAAGACAAGAAAAAATACCCAGGATTACAATAAAAACCTCCCTGCCTGGTTAGTTCTGTCTGATTGACCTCACTGGGAAATCTGTAAAATAATATGACTGTGTCTAGAGTGTTTTTCAGTGGGATATTGCATGAAAATAATGACTCATAACAATACAGGAATGCTGATGGAAACAGTTCAGTTTTCACTTTTAACAGAATATATTGCTAAACTACCTAGATGACACAATTTGCTGCCAATATGCTTGAGTAAACAAAAATCACACAGATTCTTACTATACCAACAAAAGTAATTTCCTAGAATCACGCAATCAATCCCAATCAAGTTACTGCTTTAGAAATTAATAAATAAAACCATCATTATAAAGCACAATATTTCACAATTTTTTGTCTTGCATGATTTTTTTCACATTTACTTGATTTAAATTTATTAAGGAATACTTCTAAGTTGAACTTTTCCAAATTTGAAAAGAATACCCAAAGGAACTCTGAAAATTGGATTTTAGTTACTTCTTTATTTTTTTAACATGACAGAGTCAATGTAACACTTTAAACAAAAATGTATTAAGCATTCAATGTCCTTTTTATAGAGGAAGTTTTTTCATGATTTAAAATCACCTTAATTTTTACATTTGATAAATGTATTATCTTGGTCAGAAAAGTTTTTTCCTCTGGATCATTTGGTAGTGAATAAATTACACACAATCACCATTAATCTCAGTACTTCAGGAATAAAATAATTATATACCTCTTCCATCAGTTCATGGTAGAGTACTGCACAGAAATAAAATAGACTTCCTGATGTCATATAATGTCATATAATCAGATATGACATAGTAGTGCATAGGAAACCTTTGCCTGAGTATATCAGTTCTTTTTCCCTATTCTTTTATCCTATTGAGATTGCCATGAATGAAATACAAGTGGCTGATAGCATTTTGTGTAGTTGATTTTCTATTTTGCCAGGGCACAAGATATTTTTTCATCATATCACAGGGCATTTAATTGCATTACATTTAATCCTTTGTAATCCTTTAAATCCTCCATTTAATCCTTAGCACGATGACACCTTTTTCGCTTGTGCTTTGCGGCATGTTTTTCAGGGAGAGGAAGTTAGATTGTGCTTTCAGAAGGAATACAGCACTCCAAGAACTTCAGACTTTTGATTGTGACATCATGCAGATTGTACAAGTACCATTCACTTACTTGAACTATGTCAGACAGCATATAAACAGCAACTATTCAGTAGGTTCATATGCAACAATCACACATTTTTAAAAATCCATGACAGTCAGTTGGATTTAGAGACTTTCATAAGCCCCTCTGTGGGAAACGGTCATTGAAGTTTTGTGGTCTGCTTACTAAGTAGTTGTGTTTAATATTGTCCAATAGTTCAAGTAATTATCTTTCTAATTTCAAACATTGAAAAAATTTATCTAAGGCTTAAAAGAACAACAAAACCAACATGCATTTGCAATCTTTTTCATCTACATGGCCAGTGGTTAAAATGCAGCTTTAGACTAATTAAATTTTTATTTTTCTGCTACCATTTAAAGTGTCATTTTCCCTAATATTATTTACAGTGGTTTGAGATGTGTTGTCGTTTTTCTTTCCTTCCTTTTGGTTTTCTCCCAATATGCTGTCAATTTTATTATTTATTGGTGTTACATGCACTTCAAAGATATCTGCCCAGAATACACAGAAATATAAATACATGTATATGTAGTTATAATTTGCCACTGTTTTCAGGTTATGGATTCTCTGTAAGGCAAACTAGGTCTACTACACTAAAGAAACTAGAGCACTGAAAAACTAACAGCATTCTGATGTCTAATCTTTGTTCGTGTGACACCTGATCATCTGTTCTTGTAAAAAGGCTGGGTAGCTAATGGAGAGGGAATCCCAGAATGTAACACATGAGGAAGAAAACGCTTAAAAAAATAATGCTCTGGGTATAACTTTATTTGTCACCTCCGGAGAAGATTTGTACCAGAGGGTAGAAGCAAGATTACAGCCACAAGGAGCCTTTCTCAGAAGAATAGTTTGCATTCAATAAAGAACACTGATTAAATTTTTTAAAGACATCTTGTTTCATAGTTATCCCTGATAAGGTCATTCTGGACTGCTGATAAGTCATGTCTGGACTGCTACCCACATTTGCACACTAATGATGTGGAGATAAAGTAACAAACACTATAAGTGAAGTCCTTAAAAACAAAGATATGTGGCTCAAGCCTTAAAAGCTAGAGACATAACAGTAGTATAAAGTAAGCATGAAATCACATGGAATTACTTTACTAAGTGTATACAGCATATAGATGTATGGAATATTTGTTTGGATAACTGTTGAGATTTTGTTTTGATTTGCTTTGGTATCTCAGTTTTCTGCATACTACCAGAGCAATATCAGATGTCCATCTGAGAGTGAAAAAAAAAAAAACAACCAGAACTTTTCAGACAATTTGCAGTATGGCTAAACTTCTGAACTGCTAGTACCCATTTCTCACCATTGATGGTGCACTATAACTTGTACACAAAATTCATCAAAAAACATTTTTTTTCATTTTCTCTATATAATTTTCCCCTCAAATAATTGCTAAACTCTGTGTTCTAAAATAAACATGGCAATTAGCATACAAGTTATTAATTGTTAACATATCTGCATAATCTCTAATACCTTCCATGCAGTAAATATGAACTTGATTTCCAATTTCCAGTCTAACAGTAAACTACTGTTCTGTATTGTCTGCCCTAGTTATTTCCATGACTTCATACATCTTCTACCTCCCACAGAAAACTACACAATTGCCTGCCTTCTTTCATTATTCTTCAAAACACAGATGAGTACATACATTACATAACCTGTAATAAAGCAAACACACACAAACAAATGAGCAAGGAAGTTCAAAATCATGTGTGCATAGAAAGGCACAGTATTTAGGACAGAAGTTAATTACTAATCAGTTGAGGATTCTGCCTTATTTTTAAATTATTTAATCAGTAAATTCTTAGTTTTGAAGGAGAATATGACAAAATGTTGACTATGACTCACTCAGAATTGCTCAATTTTGTTTATATATAAACCAATATATGAGTGGAGGATCCTATCATTTGAGTTTTTAAAATATTGTCAAAGAAAAGGGAAAATTCCCACTTGTCTGTCTGTAGCTTTCAACAAGATCTCATTATCATAAAACCTCATGATGTCATTGGTATTCTTGAAAGCAAGGGAAAATAAAATATATGTAATCAGTATGAACTTAAAAATTTGAGAAGTTTTTAACTGTTTACTTTGGTAATGAAAGAGCATGCACATAGGTTGTCTTTTTTTTTTTTTTTTTGTTAGAGGCACCTCTAACAAGAATCTGTTAGATCCCACAAAAATCTTAATTTTCATAAAATTGCTAACCTTTTGTCAGGTATTGAGATTCGGGTGATAAATGCATTTTGGGAAACAGTTTTCATTTCAATCTAAAGCACTCTTTAAAAAGAATGATACAATTAAGCAGTTTTACATTTCTAGCTGTCCTGGGTTGGCTAAATGATGCCTTTATCCCCAATCCTCTGCTCTGTTNTGCTAGTGAATGCTTTGCCTGTTAAATAAATAGTTTTTTCCACTTTTCTCCTAAAGAATTGTTTTTTCCCGAGCCAGTGACTGGGAGGGGCCATTTTGGATTGGCTTCTCCCAAAATAAATTCTCCTGACATTTCTTCCTAAATTTTGGCTCTGAACCAGAACCAATATGCTAGCTAACAGTAGAGCATGACAAATGAAGGCAAGATTTTTTTTTACTTGGGAAAGAGTATATCATTGCCTTTATATCAGTAATATAGGAATAGAATCAGCCACTTCCAGAATAGCTCTGTACATAAACAAATAATCCCTAAAGGAAGAAAAATGCCAAATTCAGTCCTCAATACAGAACTCGTGCTGCATTAATAAAATTTAAATTGTTAAGTCCGTAGGATTAAATATTTACCCTACCCCATCATATAAATGTGTACCTATTTCCCACATTTGTCTATCTCTTCATAACATATGAGGAAATATATCCTCTATGAAGCAGAGGCATTTTATCACTTGATTCCTTTCTTAAGCAAAGAACTATGAAACTACTTTATCATATGGCTTAGGCTGCCTGTCATGGAAAAAAATCTCAGTCAATATTCTCGGGTAAGATTTCTTATTTCTTCACTCACTGTCGCAGCACACTCCACAACATAGTCCATATTTAAGACGGCCATGACACATAATAATCTAAAGTAACATCATACCACATCAGAAGGCTTCAGGCTGTCTGTTCAGACAGAGGAACACCATGCACCCCAGATGGCTGCAAGCCTCTGCGAGCATCTGTCTCACCTTCTCAAGCCCAACCCTTTATACCCCTTATAGTTCATGCACTGCACCTGTGTGCTCTTCATTACAGTCTATGCTCTTCAGCTGTTTTCCACAGCTGAGGCCATCGGGAATGAGGCTGGATCACAGCCCCATTCCCAAGCATCACACACCGGGTACCTACAATCAAAACCGGGTACCCACACATTCACCCTTCATTCTTCTGCAGAAGGTTAGCAAAATCATCAAAATGATCAAAAGAAGGAAAAAGTAGGTATAAAATATTTACTTTTAACATCTATAAAATATTTTATTGGGAATGGGACAGTAAGTATGCTGCAAGAGGAGAAACAACCTTTGCCCAGGGGCAACCAACATGCAATCTGTTGCTTAGTGGCTTAAGTGATGACAAGGCTCCAGTTCTGATAGCCTACACATTTAATGCCAAATAAACGATCTCACCTTTTAAAATTTGTTTTTAATTAATTAAAACTACACTCTTTATTTTTTAAAAAGAGTAAAATAGGGAACTCTAACGTCATAGTTCTATATCTACAATGACTGTGCTGTGAAATACAGAACAGCCACGTAATCACAGTTATTCATCCTGCCTTCTATAATAAAAAAATCATTTAAAGCACAGGGGATCTTGTGCAAGGAGATGGAAGGGGAGAGGATTTGTGGAGCAACTTGAAAGCAAATGAGGTTTTGACAGAGTATGAATACTTTGAAAAGATATGTGAAGGCATCCTGTCTTGGAAACAGCCCCTGGTATGATTTCAAAAATGTAAACATATATTCTCAGGTACACATATATGTACATGCGTGTATGAATTGAAAACTTAATGTAAGTCTAGTGCTCATGAAGCTCTCTCTTTTGACTATTCCCAAAAAGTTGCTGTTGTATTTGAGAACTGGGTTGCTAATAATGAATGCGATACGTAAATATTGTTCAGCAGTAGTCCATGCCAGATAGCTAAGTTACAGTGAGTGAAAGTCTTGTTTAAATTGAGTTTGGTCATGTCCCTAAGGCTGTATTTTTCTTTTAACTGCACTTCCAGATTTCTCAAATGTTAAGCACACTGAACTGCTGCCAGCTGACTTACACAAGGCTGGCAGGTAGAAACAAGAATAAGTGAGTAGCTGATTGGTTGGCAATAGCAATTAGTCTGTGGTCCAGGATCTTTCCACCCAGAAGTCATCATTTGGCTAATTACATTTGGGCCTACTCTGAGACTGCCCTGAGTATCTCAAGCCAAAAGCATATGGAAGAAGTACTGAACAACTTGTCCAAATTAAGCCTGGGGAGACAAGGCTGCCCTATGTCTCCAAAACTAAAGAGGAACAAAGAGAATTATACCAGCGAATGGATTAACTGGACAATGGCCTATCAAAAACTGCTAATTCCAGAGACAGACGATAAAAAACAAAGTGGATGGCTACTCATTTTCAACATGGTTGCAATGCTTGGGAGTATCTATGAATCCTAAAAAGAAAATTATGGCTCTATTGTGTTTTTTTCAAAACTGGCAGTGTAAATATGTGCATTCCCCTGAATCCAACCTGAAGATATAAGAGAAAGGGGATTTCAAAGGCAGTTATATATACAAACTTAAAAAAAAGTTTTACTGTCCCAAATAGGATAGGTTTTGCTTTTAAAGACAGTAGTCATTTGGCAGTACTGCTTTTCTTGAATGTTCTGCTTCAGACAATTGTGGTGATCATAGCCTGGTTAGAGAGTGAGAAGACTAAGTTTTCCCAGGCTTGTGAGACTCTGAGCAGTTTTAATATAAACAATGACAGCTTTAGGCTAAACAACCTACACATTTTTTCTTATTTTCTGTTCCCCAAAAGATTGTTTATAAGAAGGGTGTTGAGCTAGCTAGCCAATCAGGTAGAATGTATTGATTGATTGACCAATCTGGTCCAGCTGGATAGGAACAGTGTATAAAAGAAGAAGAATTTGTAGTAAAGATTGAATTTCTGCAAACCTAACCTTTAGAGTCTGTGTCTTTTGTTACAATAACAGTGACAGACAATTATAAAAATATTGACACGTCACCTGTGAAAATCAAATCCCTTATTAGGTGTCCAAAGTAGGTACAGAAGAATAGAAATATTTCAACTCCATAGTCACTTTTGAAGATCTTAAGACTGTTCCTCATTTCAGCAACCTACTTTATCTAGCTAAACAACAAGCCACAAACAGGCTTGCTTTACGTTTTCTTTCATGTCGATTGAAAGGTGTTTCTAGAGAGTGTTTTAGAATACTGCAGACTAGAAGAGAGAAAATGCCAAGTTTATTATCAGCAGTGTTACTAAGTCAACAGCATGACAGCTCTCTAGATAGCAGCTGTAGTCAATTTTTGACGGATGCCTTGTAAGACTTCAGGTGTTAGAGAACACTGAAAAAACAAATATGACTTTATAAGTTAGATTAAGAAGTACCTCCAATTTTATTTCCTTTCTACTTTTAGGAAGGACATCTAAATTTCACTGTAAGTTAAAACAAAATAAATACATAATATTGTGGAATATTATTATACTTCTTTTTGGAACAAGAAGCTAAATTCAACCTTTGATCACATTTTTCAGTTGAAATATAGAAGATGCGTTTGGCATTGTCAGTCAGCTTTTCAGTAGAAAACAAGCCATTAAGTCAAAGGGTAGGAGTTATCTGATCTGTACCTATGGATAGATGCTTTTGTCATCTTCAGTGGGAGAACAGTTCAAGGAAAGTAATAAATCTGGTGTTGCAGTTCCCCACTTCTGTATTTTTAGCTCATTTCTATCACCACACATATCTGAAGTTTGTACTTCTTGCAAATTCTTTCCAGTCTACATCTAGGCTCCCTTAGCCTTTCTGCTCACCAATGAGCAAAAGTAGTTCTGCCTTCCCATGCTGAGATTCTCAGTGAAAAACAGGTCTTTTAAAGAGCTCTGTGTTCTTATTCTAAGCAGTCTTGGAGTTCATCTCAGCAGTGTTTTCTTCAAAAATGGCAGAGAAATCTCAAATAGAGAAGTGAGTATATAATGAGCCTTGTGTGCTTAAGGGAGAGTGTTCTCCTCTGCTATTCCTTCACTGATCTTCTGACCAAGGTTTTCTCATCTAAAGGTCTGATAGCCAGAAGCAGAGGCCTTAAAGATGTCATAAACCAATTTCCATCCCTCTCATCATTTTTAGGCTATTTTGTCTAAAGTTCCATCTCTTTTCAACTATTTACCATAGCTAGAATGCCTTTCATACTACAATCTCTTTTAGACATTGGGGAAAAGAACATTTTCCTTTATGAAAATATGTTTCCACTTTAACTGTCAGGTGACGTATTTCATTTCTATGTAAGAAAGTATAATGAAATGCCTTTCTTTAACTTTGCTTATAGTTTTGATCATATGCTTTGTTGGTATAAGGTATTTTTAAATATCTTGTGCTCCCTTACTTATGCTGACAGTTGCTAATGCATAGGAATTATAAACCACTGATATTCAAGTCAATTTTTGAATCAATTTTTTATCAATATTGTTAGTACAAGATGACTACGTTAGTCATTTCTTCTAGACTGTTGTCTTTCAAAAATACCTATTTAGAATCTTAGAGAATGTGGATTTATGAATATGCATTCAGTACATTAATTCTCAAAATAGAAAATGGCAATAAGTCAATGGTAGTCAATATATAAACAGTTGGCAGAGCATATAAATTCAAGAGCATTCAGAACTGATGTAGAAAACGGGTTGGGCCTTTTATTCTTTCTAACAAGCACGAAGGAATTCACATTTCCCTTGCAAATCTTAATATAAAACATAAACCTTTTTTCATCAAGATTTTTGTTCAGAAGACATTATTGCAAAACCAAATAAGGAGTATATTGCATCATAAAGATATTCAGAGCATTGTTCCAAATTCTGTCTCAGTCATGATCTTTCTCCAACCAAAATTTAAATAACAAACTAGCGACAGTTAGTAGTAAGATTAGAATCATAAAATACCCTGAAACCATGAGGAAAGCCCTTTTTATTTATGATGGTTAAATGCAGTGCCATGTAAATGTAGATTTCCCATGGTCTGCATTTACATCATCAGTGCCAGCACACTAATGCAATCCACCTGCAGAAGCAGAGGCTGGATGAGCACAGTGCAAAGTTCCTGAGAAGCAGCCTAGCCATGGCTGCAGTGGTTTGAATCAGACTTAAGCGGTCTCCATTTCTTTCCAGAGGTGTGCAATTTGACACAAAATGAAATGTCCTGTAAAATCTGAGTGTATCAGTTCAAATTGGCATTAGCTTGAGCTTCTCGTTCTAGAGATTCTGACACTGTCTACTAAGCTGGAAAGCAAAAACATAGGAATAACAACAAAGCCAAAAATTTGCTGATAGTTCTTTATCATTCTAAATTGTATCATAGAAATAATTTTAACTATGCAAATATGTAAATTATTATGCTTAATCATGCATCATTTAGGAAAACTCTCCAAGCAGGACAACTATTTCTCAAGCATACAAGATAAATGCTGTCACTTAGCATAAGATAAATACTCTACTAACTTTTCTTTGAGATATGTCTCTCTAGGACCATCTACTTTTTTCCAAGTATAGTGAAATTTAGTCAACTGGTCCTCAAATCCCACGTGAAAGTAAGAAAATAAAAATATAAACAAAGAGGTTTTCTCAAGATCAACAGTTTCTGTATTAGAAACTTTCATGCTATAAAGATCAGCTACTGACTTTCACCTTGTCTCTTATGCCTTGAATGTCTCAAGATCTGTGCATGACTGGGAAAGAGACCTACAGATGAAACAATAGGAAAGACAGTACTGTATATCAGGAGAGATTCACTATGTAGATGAAGATTAACTTGGTAAACCTAAGGGATAACCAGGCTTCTGTAGAGCTTGAATCATGGGAAATAGATCCTCTGAAGTATCATAACAGAAAATTTATAGCTTTTCCCCTATGCATTTTATGTGCATTGGTATCTAAAGAGATCTTAAGGGTGTCTCAAAAGACCCTAAATTTTTTTATTATTTCTCATTTCCCTGATAATTTATTTAGATTTGTCTTTCTGATTATTACCAAGATAACCTCAACCATTATGACCTACTATTGAGTTCAGCAACCACTTCGCTCAATTTTCAGAAACTTGTAATTTGATTGTTTCCGTTTGGGCACTAAGAGAAGAAACAGTATCCAAATTAAATTATGTGTTTGAAATTGAAGGTTTGCTTTCTAGGAAAACCTACAAATAGCATCTTTGAACTATCTTCCCTTGTTTTGCCTTATAATTCTGTGATGCATTAATACTGTCCTCGTTTTTTATTATATTATCTTACTAAATGTAATAAAGGATGGCCACCTAGAAGGCAGATCTTTCATTTTTTTTTTTTTGTCAGTACAAGTAAACATGATGAATTGATGGTTGAAGAACTGCCTAGACAATGAGTAAGAGAGGATTTTTTGATCTTCCACAAGTCCTTCCTCAAACATAAATAGATATTTTTCCTTTATTTTCTACTCTTGGACTTGCTAGGTTTGTTTTTTATTTTGAAAAACCCATGTGTGTCTGGCAAGCCATATCCACATGCTGTCATTCATAATTATAAGTATGTTTACTGTCATCTGTGCTGTACTATAAGGGTCAGAATTTTACAAGTTGGCATGCGAATCAAGCCCTGACCTATGCTCAAGTGTACATAGAGAGGGAACTTTTGTATTTGCAAACATTTTTTTTTTTTTTAACTTCTTTTTTAACTGGGCTCTGGGCAGCTTTCTGAAAACAAACACAGAGCTATAATCACTGTCACTGTCAAAGAAGGTAGGAAGAACAGAGGAGTGGAAGGAGAAGTAAATTATGTGTTTTGAACATCATAATTGGAGAGCAAAACCTTTTATGGCTGATAACATTTAAGTCCTTCCTTCTTTTTCTTACAAGAAAGAGCGATTCAGTGTTTTATAAAATGAAGAATTTGTCCAGCAGAAAAGACAAACAAAAACCCCAAACCAAAATAAAACCTTAAACCAAAACAAACAACAACAACAAAAAATGCAAATCAAAAAGCTTTTTTAGATTTAATCTGAAATTATTTACATAGCAGACCTATTTAATATATGTTTCATAACACTGAAAGAATGTCAGGATTTGCATGCAGCTGGTTTTCTGGGTCAGCAAAGAACTGAAGAAGACCTAGAGGTTTTTCAAGGCATCAACACATTCATGATGGAGTACAGAGGATTCAGTTTGATGCAAACAGGCAGAAAAGACAATATTAGCATCTCTGTAATAAGAAGCAGCTGGGCATATGAAAGAATTTCTTAAGTCATGGCTGGAAAAAATGTGTAATAAAGTCAGAAATCTTATAAAACTGTAAAAGATGTTCTCTGTACATGTTTCACCCAGTCATTTGATTGGTTATTTTCTGTACACCACAGAAAGTCTCAAAAAGGAGAATTTATTTGCTCTGAAACAAAATCAGACACTGCTTATAACAGTGAGAAAATAGGAGATTCCCATTTTACATTTTTGCATTCTATGCCCTTGCCCTTAGACTGTGAATATTTATAAAGTATGTTATCATTTATGAGAGCCCAATGTTTCTTTTAGAAGATTTTATTTAGTTTCTCAGTTTTAAACTATTTATTTAGGTTTTTTTTTCACAGAATTTGCTGCTGTTCTTGATTTTCATAACAGTTTATATGAAAGATTTCAGTCATGTCCAATAAAGAAGTTAGATGAAACATGTGATTGTTCACATTGAAACAATTCACTGCTGATTTCATAGAAAAAAAGGTATTATCTTTACACTGAAAATATTTAATCTGATGGAGAAACCATCCACCAATTTATTTGTGGGCAGAAAGTGTCTTTCAGACGTGATGGATAAACACCTAGACCTTTCCTTGAGACACTAAACAAATTTAACTTATAAATACATGCCTGCATAAAAGCCAATTCCTTTTCAGAGCAAATTCTCTTAAGATTGCATCTCCTTTGCCTGCTTTGTCCTGTCATGCACATCACCCCCACAGTTTGTAGATAGAGGGTAACTAGTATGCTACAGGACTGTGACAGTATCACGGCACACTTATTCTTTCCTCCTAAAATTATTCCCTCAGACATTGCTGTGGTACAGCTGAAATAATAAACAGCCTAAATTCCAATTATTTTCAGGCTTGCATCCAACCTTAGCATGAAGGAGAATTGACAGCACAATGCAAAAACTAAGGATAAACTTAAAAAAAAGTAAGAGATGCAGGGCTATTCCTGTGTGGTGGTGCATTTCCTTATAAATAGTCTTATAGAGATTCTGTCTGACTGGGTCCCAGAAATTGTCGATTTCTACTTTCTTGGGCTTCTTGGATGCTTTGACATACACTGACTCCATAGCCCATGTGACTGGCATTTTCAAGTATCACTAAGTGGATGGAAGTATCACCTTACTGAAGACATTTTAAAATCAGATATTTGGCTTAATTAGTGTCTTAGAGAATAAATACTGTATAAGTACTGATCCACTGATATCCTTTAATCTTTGTCATTTTTGGATAACTGGTTAGTGACTGACTTTTGCAAGGGGGAGAGGGGAAAATAAATGTATTTATCTGAAAAAATATTTAAAAAATTAGAAATACAAGTGATTTTGAATTATACAGGTCACCTTTTTTTTCTAGTATTGCTACGCATAATTTGAGAGAGAACGTTATTTGCAGAGCCTGCAATATTGACAGTTTTCTTCAATGTGATCCTAGATGGATTTTTACTTTTCAAGGCCACTGCTACGTTTCTGTTTTTACAAGATCTATGTTATTGAGTTTAAAAGTTTTAATTTGATTGAAAGTGGATGCAATAAAGTTTTTTTCAAGATCTTGACTGCTTATATTTGATCTCATCCCTTTCATTCATGCATTCGTTCATGTGGGTGTATTATCTGCATCAACTTTTTATGACATCAAGATCTATCTCTTTTCATTGCTCCAGCAATTCCATTGTAAATTCTCATTGAAGTCCAACTACTGAACTTCAGGATAAAATCCTCTTTTAGTAAAATTAATTATTATTTCATTAGCATCCATAATTTCAGTAAGGGGAATAAGTTAAATTTACTTTACCTTGTAAATCACAGAAACATAGAATCATAGAAAGTGATGAGGTAGGCATTAAAGATCACCTACACTCAACTTCCCCTGCCATTGGCAGACCAGACCATAACTTCCATAACTTCTCTGGACACCCTGTTCCAATGACTCATCACCCTCATAGCAAAGAATTTCTCCCTAATATTTAATCTAAACCTACTGTCTTCCAGTTTGTACCCATTCTCCCACATCGTATCACTTACAATTCCTGATAAGTGAGGTCTCCACACAACCTTCTCTTCTCCAGGCTGAACAACCTTCTCTTGTCTCAGCTGTCTTCATAGGGGAGGAGCTGCAATCCTTTTACGAACCTCATGGCCTCCTCTGGACTTGCTCCAGCAGCTCTATGTCCTTCTTATGTTGGAGACACTAGACCTGTATGCAGCACTGTTGGTGGGGTCTCACAGAGCAGAGCAGAGCGGCAGAATCCCCTCTCTGATCCTACTGGCCACTCTGCTTTGGATACAGCCCAGGACACGTTTGGCTTTCTGGGCTGTGAGTGCCGATGGCTGGGTCATATGGAGTTTTTCATCAACCATCACTCCAACCATCACTCCAAGTCCTTCTCCACAGGGCTGCTTTCAATCACGTTCCCTCCCAGCCCGCAGGTGTGTCCGGGATTGCCATGACCCATGTGCAGAACCTTTTGCTTCTCCTTGCTGAACGCCATCAGATTTGCATGGGCCCACCTCTCAAGCCTCCAGGTCCCTCAGGATGGCATCCCTTCCCTGCAGGGTGTCAGCTGCACCACACAGGCTGTGGTCAGTGAACATGCTGAGGGTGCACTCAGTCCCACTGCCCACGTCACCTACAGAGGTGTTGAACAGTTTCGGCCCTGGTAGTGACCCCTCAGGGACATCACCCGTCACTGCTCTCCCCATGGACAGTGAGCCATTGACCACAGCTCTGAGTGCAGCCTTCCAGACAGTTCTTTATCCCCTGAGTCATCCATCCCTCAAACCCAAGTCTCTCCCATCTAGAGATCAGGATGTCAAGTGGCACAGTGTCATACTTCGTGTAAGTCCAGGTAGAAAATATCAGTTGTTCTTCTCTTATCCTTAAATGCTGTGGCCTTTTCATAGAAAGTCACCACATTTTTCAGAGTGACTTCCCCTTTGTAAAATCATATGGCTGTTACCAATCACTTTGTTTTCCATGTGCCTTAAAATAGTTTCCAGGAGAATTTGCTCTGTCATCTTGCCTGGCACAGAGGTGAGACTGACTGGTCTGTAGTTGTCCAGGTCTTTCACTTTCTCCTTTTTAAAAATGGAGTCATGTTTTACTTTTTCCAGCCATCAGGGATTTTACCTGACTGACATGTTTTTTCGAAAATGATGGATGGTGGCTTAGAAACTTCATATGTGGGCTAGCTCAGTCTTGTGCACACTCACATTCCATAGATGGTCATGAACCTGATCTTCTCCTACAGTGGACACAGGGTCTTCACTCTCCCTGTCTACACATTTGCCTTTCTCCTCTTGGCCAGCGTGGCTGGAGCACTTGCCATTGAGGACTGAGCCACACAAGTCATGGAGAACCTCAGCCTTCTCTGTGTCCAGGGTAGCCAGGTCTCCCATTTCCTTGCAGGGAGGGCCCACATTATCTCTAGTCTTTCTTTTGCTTACAGCCTATCTATAGAAGCCCTTCCTGTTATCCTTGATATCCATGGCCGGACTTAAAGCTAGGTGGGCCTTGGCTTCCCTGACCTTGTCATTTTTGTCTTCATAATCAGGATTTCCACTGTGTTACTCACATCAGAACAATGAGTCAATACTTCAACAGCTGTAGACTTATTTTAAAATAAACTTTTACAGTTTATATAATTTCTAAAAACTAAAATTCATTTTCAATATTTGTTTAGGGAATGTTGAGACTCCTGGACAAAATTTCTATCTAAAAATTATCAATATTTCACAGCCTTCAGGGAGCTAAGAAAGAGACAGCATCAGGAAAGCAGTGCAAGAGGATGTCTTGTCTTTCATGCGTGTTTGGGAACTAAAAGCATAAAACAGAGTTGTTTTCACATTGAGTGGTTGTCACTAGTTTGAAAATAAAGAAAGCTTAAGTTTTCCATTAAAAAAAGATAATAGACCTTAAACAATTTATATTGCTTAGAACATACAAGCTTCTTCCTTTCTGATGGCCAGTGACTATAGGATTTACCTAAGAAATCTAAATTCAGCACTCATTCTGTGTGAGGACAAGTGAATTCCCATTTCATTTTAGCCACATATAAAACTCAGCACCATAGTGTAAAGTGTTCTGCCCTGAGGCTTTTGAACTTATGTCTGCTTAAAGTCTTTTTGGTACATTTAATATCAGCTAGGTAAGAGAAAGAAAATAAAATATTAACTTTCTACAATAATTATTACTGCATAAAAAACTGGTCTTCAAGAAGAAATTTTCCTAAAATTTTAATAATTTAAATTATAATGCTTAAATATTAATTGGACAGGAGACTGAAGTATAAGTCTCTCTTGTCCAGGTAAATATCCAAAGATGAAGACTTAAAAACCTGTTTTTCTGTCTCTCAGTCAGGAAATATTCAAATCTATCTTTTAAGGTATGGTATCATCAACTGTAGCTAAAATCCTCATTAGAATATTTTATTTTCCATGGGTTCTCAGTTCCTAATTACTGGACTATACCATGTGAGTTCATATTGTGATTCCAATTCTGTGCACTTGTATGCAGATTCTGAGCAGGAAAAGACTGAAATAAATGTGCAAATTAGGCATTCCATATTCTCTTTGGTTACTGTGGAACTTTTTTCAGTTTTGAAGTTATGCAACACATAAAGCCAAAGCCAATACTGAACTGGGTCTGTGGAATAGAATAGCCTGATGTCAGCATTTAAACCTCTTATTTAATTTTTCAAAGATTTCAATATACCCAAACATCACTGATTTTGTAAGTTCTACGTGACATTTGTGGCTCATTGTAGATAGAGGGGCAAAGAAAAAGGAATCCAAGGAAAGCAAGAAGTAAAGATTATTTTCAGTCAAATACTACCTCATATCTCTGTTTCCCATAACGTCAGTTTTCTAATGTTAACATTTTAATGGTTACCAACAAAGGAGATTCTTTTTTCTTTCCATCTTCTCTTTTTTTTCTCAGTAATATTCCACTCATTTGCTAGATCTGCTATTCATACTAGGTAGCTCCATAGGTAATTTAGAAGCCTTTTACTACATCTCTGTTAATTCTTTTTCATTTTCCTGTGAACATATCACCCTCCACCAAAATTTATAAAGATTACAAAATGTATTTGCTAGCTTCTACTGCATATATTCCATCACTGCTTTGAGTCTGCCTATTTAGTTTTATCTACTTTTTTGCCTACTACCATACTGTAAATATATTTTCATGGGAAGCAGGGGGCTTTTTTTCTCTGTTGTTGATTTCTGCACTACCAGTGTTATCTCTTCAGGCGGTTACAGGTACAGATAGCAGAGGCAGTGACAATCTTCCAACTAGCCTGATGTGTAATCATGCCCCTACTGATGGTTTTATCTCATCTACGTGGAGTCAAACCGTGTCACATAATTAGTTCATTGTGTACTTACTCCCCTGTGGCAGGAAAAATAAACACTGTTCACTGCCAGCTTTTGTGCTTCAGAGTTCATGGGATGGTTTTCCCAGAAAACTGGCAAACAAAAGATTGTCTTTTATTTGTTTACTTTAAAACAATAAACAGCTTGATTTTTGCTAGCTTGATTTCTTGTAAAAAACTCTTTCATTATTTTTTTCTAGTTCCACTGATGAAACAACACTCAGTGTCAACTAGCTGTCTAGTGTTTGTTGACAGCCATTAAAAGAAAAATTCTGACATCAGGTAGGCTAGAGGCACACCAAATGCTGTGTCATTTCCAGATAAGGTTTTTCAGAGGCATTGGTGTGCTCCCTTGAGATGACATCTAAAGCCAACCAACAAGGATCCTCGATTGTTAAAGTGAGAAGAGCAAACTGGCTTGATGAAGATAAGATTATAGTCTCTCATGTGAAACCTAAAATAGAAGAACCAAATTACATAAAGTATAATCCTGCACAGAGGATTTTTAAGTTGATTTAATGGCATGCTATCACTTTCACTATGTTTAATACTCTTATGAGCATACGGAGTTGCACACAGTGTCAATTCCATTCAAAGCAACCTTTATCACAATGCACCAGTTAATTTTTGTCTTCAGGGTACAGTAATTATGCTGACATACTGCAAAAAATTACTCACTACACACATCTGAAAATGCCACCTTGTACAGATTTAAATTTCATCTTTTCTCTGGTATGATCTCAAGATACTCATTTGATGATGGTAGCTAAATTAGGAATTGTAACTTTATTTTCACATTGTAATATAGTTTACAATTTTTTACTCTGCTATCTACCACTGCTGAGAAAATTAGAAGATAATCCTTTTTTATCGAATGTAGTTTTTGCTGCATTTGGACAGATGCTATAGCTACACAATTCAAGAAAAGATGTTTTTGTAATTTTTGCTGAAGAAAACAGGACTGCTACTAAGAGAGTTGCCTGTATATGTTGGTAAGAACTTAAACGCTTTTTCTTACTGCAGCAGCAAAAGAGGGTAAGGATTACAAAATAAAAGTGCTATTGTTAGATGAGGATATTCTAAAACTCTTTTTCATTTATATTTTTATTAAAATTGCTTGCAGGAATAGATGGTTTAAATAATATATTTACTCCCCCCAAAAACAAGAAACTATAGGAACTATATTTTAATTGTTTAAAAATATTGTTTCAAAGGTGTGAAATAAAAAAANCTTGCTGTCATTGTTCTATTATCTTTCCTTTATGTTAACTTTAAAAAAAAAATCATATTTATGCAAAATTTGAGACCATTAAGTTCTGACTCACCATTTCTGCCCTAATCAAACTGACAGATATTTTATTACCTTAGCAATGTTGATAGTCAGAGACTCTTCTGTCTCAAATATAATGCCCTGAACTTTTTGATGACAAAGGTCTGTCAAGAAGAGAAGATCCTAAAATAACTAATTTTCTCTTAGAATCCCAATCATATTCAATCTTTATCTTACACAACCTAAACGAATCAAGAAGCAAAAAGTAAACAGATTTGTCAATGAATGAAGAGTCCTGGTGAGTAAAAAGCAGCTTCTCTATCTTTGAATTTCTATGTTTTCTGACCAGCTGAACTGGTTTGCTTCATGTGAGGGTAGAAATAAACCTTGAATTTTCCCTAGGAAAGAAGAAGCAGTGTTTTGGTAATTCCAGTTGCTGATTCTATTCCTTCTGTTTTCCAGCTACATCACATGGTTCCCTGACTTTATGTACCTTTAAACAAAAGCCAATGTGAGAAATGGTGCAAAAAACCAAGGTTTACCCTTTTCTGGAAATCTAATTTCCACATAGCCCCATTTGACTGTTAGCATGTAACTCCAGGTTCAATCTTTAGCACAGTGGGCTTCTTAAACAGGTAAGGTCAGAGTGCAGTGCTGCCACAGTTGGGAAGGGCATGATTCCTTCTAATTCTTTCATCAAAGTTTATCTCTGCTAAGCACAGCAAAACAACCTTCTTTCCTCATGGGTACTGTTAACAGGGTTGTTAATTAGTCATCAATAGCTGTCAAATTGTTAAACAAGCAGCAAACACCCAATGGTAACAGTATTAAGCTATGGAATTGCTGATGAGCGCCTGGCTTCAGTAACCTGTTATTTGAAATTTAGAACATGTTTGCCTCCACCAAAGTCCTGTAGCAGAGTTTCTGTTCCCTGACTGTATAATCAGGTGATTAGTGGTGGAGAAGTCCTGACTGAAGCATTCTACAGTAAATATTCTGCTGTGCTAAAAGACAGAAAATGTTTGCCTTTCAACACAAACCCAAGGTCATCAGTCACTCTGGTAACACAAATCACTCTATGGATGAAGTGAATGACTTGACTTTAAAATCTGCTGGGGAAAGAATGTTTTGTCCCATTTTTTTTCCTAAGCCACTTTAGAAATGCAGCAGGAAACTGCTTGTTACTTATTGATGCTGAAAGAGAAGAACGAGCCTGCCAAATGGCAGACTGATGACATAAACTTCTGGCAATCTTTTGCCTCTTTTGAAAGCATGTTTCCAAGTAAAATACAAATTCTCACTTACCACTGCAGCAGCCATTATGTGAACTCCAGTAGAGAGATAAAGCTGAACTTTTACAAGCTGGTAGCTTGAGCATTTCCTCAGACACCCTCATGTATTAAAAGAAAACACATCGCACTATACAGGTGCAGGTTTATGATTAACTCTTGTGGTGAAATGCTTGCCAATGCTTGCAAGAATGATGGTACGTCATGCTAAGTTGTGCTACAGTTGAGCTTGAGAGCCATTGATGGCACTTTCTTTTTGTTCAAACAGTGTAAAAAATCACAATGTTCAATAACCATCTCTCACTCCTGGTGACGTGATTTACTGCTGAGGTCTTTAGCTTTCCTGGTAAGGCCTAAGTCTTCCGCAGAGGACACACAATCCAGTTAAATGGTTTGCTGTTTGAGTGAATTGGTTTTGTTAAGCACAATGGAGTTGCACACATCTGGGCCCCCACTGAGGTCAGTGGGAATTATTCCAATGATTGCAGCAGGCTTTTTGTCAACTGCTTGATGAAATCTTGAGTTGTATCTATTGCTGATTTTTAAATTAGTGTTTTTGAGGGAAGGGGAAATATTAATAGCTTGCCATGTTCTTATGCCTTAAGACTGCTAAAAATGTCTTCTCACACAGCCATTTTATAAAGATTTGATAAAAAAAAAAACAACCTGCAATTATTTTTGGTGAAGTATTGTACGGCTGGCAAATTTTATAGACTCTAGCTAGACAAAATAGTCCAGAAAAGAATAGCAGTGTCTCTATACATATTTTCAGCATAGTGTAGTTCATGTCATCTGGGTTTTTCTGTCAGTCTCTCAGATCCTCTTAATAGCTGCAAAAAGAAATATCCTGTCTGCTGACTGCACACGTAAAAAAACCCCCAAACATCTGTTGTCTCACATTAGCATCTACATGAGGTACCTTCAGAATCATGTTTGCTACACATGCAGCCGTGTCCTGCCACAGTGCAGCAGCCCAGATGGGTCTACCCCTGCACTGCCAATTGGTTTTCTTCCACTGCTGCAGCCACCCCCATATGGCATCAGCCACCATCCAGGAAGCGTTCAGGTCACTTTTCTCATTCAACAGTCTCTAGGGCTAGTTGAATGGCTTTCATTTCTGCAAATTGGCTTGACACCTTTTCCTTCAGCCACCTCAATGACTCATTGTGTGGGACTCCACACAGCAGATTTTCACCTCTAGTGGTTTCCTATCACATGGCAGAATCCATCAGTAAATACAGCATAGCCTCTTCCATTTTCTGGTAACTTGATATATGATGGTGCTTCTTGGGCACATGTCACCTTCTCAGGCAATGCTCGAAATCTCTGGCTTCTGGGCAGGCCATAATCTGTTTTAGAATTCCTGAAAAGTTTGGTTTTCCTATTTGTGGTCATTGTGTAATTAATGCTACCCACTCACGCTGTGTAACACTGGTAGTGTGATATGTTGAGGGGTTGTTTTGCATTTGATTTGCCTTGCTCCTTTTGATCTCTGTTGAAGGACTTGCTTCTTAATCTAACCTCTCCTTTCCTACTCTTATTTCCTCTCCTTCTTCTTCCTTTTCTTCTTCCTTTTCTTCTTCCTCCCTTACTAATCAGTGGTACAGGGCTGTAACTTGCCTTGTTCATTTTTTGTTTTCACTGCTGGGGCAATTACTGTAGTTGTTGTGGTTTGATTCCCTGTCTCAGCCATAGTGTCCTCAAATGCAGTTTGGGTTCCTGCCTCAACTACAGTCCTCTGAGAGTACTGAATAATGGCTCAGCAGGCACAGGCCAGGCCCCAGCACAGGGCCAAAAGCTGCTGGTTTTCATGGGCATAAACAAGGCACCCTTCTATTGGCCAAAGTAGCAGTTTGTTAGGGGTGTTTACCTGTTCAGATGTAAAGTCCCAGGCAAAGGGAGGTGATGACCACACTAGGAACCTGCCCAAATTCTTCCACGCACCCTGCCATCCAGGAATTCTATGCCTCAGGGCAGATTTCAATAGTTCCTCGCTAAAGGTTATTTTCTCTTACACGAAGAGGATGATAGAATCCATGAATTCCATAGTGTATTACCTAATATTATCAATAGTATTAAACAACTAACATAAGGATGAGCAATGACCATGGAAGTCTGCAATATAAAATCATTCATATCCACCTTGGGCAGGGAGAAGGAAGTGTATTCACTCATCATTGTTTGTGTAAATATGTTCTCAAACTCATCAAAATAAACTGATTAGCAGTGCAGCTGACAGATGCCATGTGCCGCACAGGAGCTTGCTACTTGATAACTAGCATTTACCATTTACTGTAGCGTAGATAGATAGCTCAGATAGATAGATAGATAGATAGATAGATAGATAGATAGATAGATAGATAGATAGATAGAACTGCCTTTATCTCAGCCCACACTGGGTACCAGAAAGAACTGTAGTGGTTTGACCTTGGCTGAGCGCCTGGTGCTCTCTAAGCCACTCTATCACTCTCTTGCCCAGTGGGACAGGGGAGAGAATAAGATGGAAAACAACTTGTAGTTAAGTCATTTTACTAAAGCAGAAAAAAAGACAAGCAAAAGGTTGCATACACATTAACAAAGGGGAAAGTAAGCCTCTACTTCTCATCAGCAAGCAATTTTCAGACACATTCTAGGACTTCAGGGCTTCAGCACATGTAATGGTTACTCCAAAAAGTGTAGAATAACAAATGCCCCCCCATTCTTCCTCTTTCCCTTAGCTTTTTGTATCTGAGCTGATGTAATATAGTATGGGATATCCTTTGGGTCAGTTGGGTCAGCTGGCCTGGTTGTGTTCCTTACCAGGATTTTGTCCACTCCCAGCCCCTAGATGGGGGCAGAAGAATGTTAGAGGTACAGCGCTGCTCAGCAGTAGCCAAAACACTGGTGTGTTATCAACACCCTTCCAGCTATAAATGTAAAGCACTACACTGTGAGGACTGCTAAGGAAAAATTAACACTCTCTCAGTCAGTCCCAATAGAAGGAGTTATCCAGGAACATTGAGACAAATTAGAAAGACATACATGGATTATTGACCAAGTGATTTCTGGAATGCTGCACACGAGCAAACAGGAGAGCACAAGAAAAAAAACAAGAGCATATATATGTTTACAACTGTGTATACATGAAATTATTACAGAGGAAATAATATCTTAATTTCAGGTTTTGCATACATCTGATTAGAATCAGCTACCTTTCATTTGTGCCCTAGAGCATCCCCTTCTTAAGCTGTGTCAATGATTTTCGTACATTGTCAGAAAGCCTAATCACAGGAATGCTATGTTCATTGCAATGTGAGTGAATAGTGTCAACGCTGATAAATATAGAATCTTCACATTGGTATGCTTAGAGATGGAACTTTTAATGAAAAGGGGAAGAGGAAATATTCCTAAAGGGTAGTATCTTGGAACATGAAAAGCAGTGCACAAATCAAAATGGAGACATAAACACATTTCTCACAGACACTGTTGAAAAGTTGGGGAGAAGCTTTGAAGTTTGTATTCTAATATAGGAGAAGGATGTGTAATTCTAAGCCAGGTTTAATAGGTTGATGATTGTTTTTTCTTACATTAGTCTTACCTATTGAAAATTCCGTGATATTACTGTCAAATGAAGTCTTCTAGAATCTTTATGATGGCATTACTAATGTTTTAGTAATTTCATTACTGCAAAAATATATTACATGCAATTATTTCTCCATCTTCTTCATTCCTAAAAGTGTCATTCCTAAGGACAAATTCATAACCCTTTCCTGCTTCACCTTCCCAACATTTCCCTCTCAATTAATTAGTTCCATTAGAGAACTATCACAGGTCATCTTGTTGCTTCTGCCTCCAAATAAAATACATAGCACCAAGATTCTTTTCTTTACACATCTGCCTTTATCTATCATAGCCTAATATTAGGTAATTAGAGAGGAAGAAATGCCTTTACTATCTGTAGTTTTTCATTAATATATTATTAGAAATCAATGGTACTAGTCCTGTTAAAAAGAGACTATCTTCTTGTTAGGTAATGTTCCTTAACTATGGTCAGAAGAAAAACCTGTTTTATTCCTGTGCCAGGTTTATATTTCTAGAAGGGTTCACCACAAACCATAAACTCAACCAAACTACTTGGTTCAGTAAAGTGAAAATAAGGACCTGAGTGAACTTTCTTCATCCAGGAAAACAAGGAATGTAATATCAGACCTGGTTTAACAATGTGGTATCAAAAATATTAATTACTTCAATCGGCAAATATTTCATTCACTTAAAGAACCACTACATTTGTAGCCAATTTAAAGAGATTTTTTTGTTCAGAAGAATTAGAATGTAACCCTGCAGAGAAGATAAAACCAAAGCCAAGAGAACAATATCATGCCCTTTTCAGCTCCATGTACTGAGGTAAGTAAACCTTTCCACTCTACACTGGAATGAATTTCATCCATTATCTTTGTTTCCTAACACGATGAAGATTCTCCATACAAAATGCAATAAATTAAAGAACTTGTGTATAAAAAGAATTTGACATGGTCCACAGATGTGATCTAATAGAGTCTGTTAATATGAGTGAAGTTATACTGACATACGCAAACTTTGAGCTCAACTAGAAATGTGACATCAACATTTTATACATGAACTTACAGAAGAAAAGATAGCTTTGTAGAGGATAGATTTCACAGATGTCCTAGTCTTGATCATATTTTCCTTAAGCTTTTTCCAAGCAGTGAATCTTGAGTAAGCATGACATTAAATAGTAGGCATTGTCATTTGTAAGAGTCTAGAGAAAGAAAGGATACCACATTGAAGTATCTCTACACACTCTGTTAAAACACAATCCAAAATAAAAATGGATTTTGAAGCATCAGCAAATGTCTGGCAAAACTTATGCCAACCCACGTCCTCTTTGTCTGCAATATTTACTGCAGAGACAGAAAACACATTTGACCGTGAATGGTGTCTTGTGGGACTTCATTCCAAAGCTGTTCTTCAAGGATTTAGATAAAACATGTCTCTCATCTACTAGTAGGTTTCAAGAATGCCCATGACTGTGGTTCAGTGTATCATAATATCTCTTATTACTATCTTTGATTACACATTGGCATTCAACAAAACACAGAAATTGAAAAATGGGCACCATANCTGTTCTCATTTGAGATGTTTTTATAATTACTGTTCCTACAGTCTTGTAATAATTTATTTTGCCTATTTATGCTTATGCTTTTTCAAAATCTGAAAGAAATATATTTTAGTGTAATAAAATAACCATTTCTTGTGACAAAAAATTATTAAATTGAAGGAATGGAAGTACTGTTAAAAAACCAAATAGCTCATTTAGAATAACTTCACTAAAAGACACAATATAAAACAGAGCTTTCCTGAGACTCAAAAAACCAAAGGGATATTGCCTGTGTGCTGACATGGGTGGCTGATGGGGAGATTATCTCAAACTCATTGCAGTTGACAGGAGAACAGAAAATTGTCCATTCATGCTACAGACCCCAGTCATCTTCTCCTCTTCTGGTGTCCCCAGTACAGGTCAAAAGGGAGTCATTCTTGTTTATAACAGATCTTAAACAATATTTTCTGAAGGCCTTTGTATATCATAACTGGATATGATGGAGCAGAAATGCACCAATGGAATAGTCCTGACCCTAGGTGTCAGTTTTGTGTGCTATGGGCCCTGCTATCAGTTTGCTCTCTGGGACTTTACATAGGGAGGGAATGCATGTATCTTACCTTGGCAATAAAAACCATAACATGGTTTTTAGGGCACCCAGAATTTCAAGCTACAGAAGAGACAAAAATGCACAATTTCTTTTCTCTTCCAGAAAGTTCTCTAAAAACTAGGAGTTCATGGAGTGAAACTCCTGATACTGTTTTATAGATGAATGTAACTGATGTATTTTCAGTACTAACCACTGTAGCTGAGGTGCAAGGTCTAGTAAGCTTCTTCTGACCCAAAATCATTATCAGAGAGTATTAGCATACTTAACCCTCTCAAAATGCACGTGTTTCTGCATAATAACCCCCAACTAACTCAGCCAAAAAGTTTAGCTTGTGATGTTTCTAGGTACCATTCCTTTTAATTATATATCCTTATAATAAGTATTTAGTCACAGACAAGAACAAGCCCAAGTTTTCCTCAGATACTTCAGTTTATAATTGGTAGTTGCCTTTACTGATTTTATAGAATGTTTTTGTGTTAAATAATATAACTTGTTCTTCTGACTAATCACTGTTTTTGAACTTCAATGAATCTCCTATGTATCAGAATCATGAATTATAGACATTTTTCAAGGGGTTTATTTCCTTTCTAAGAGGAAAAGTTGTCTTTTGCCTTAATAGAGGACAGTATCTCTTTCTTTCTTACTGAAGTTTCATAGTTTACAGAACAGCCAAAATTACAAAGGAACTAACTTTATTATCTGCAAGGAAAAACAGTGCTCGGGGCATGAAGGAAACAAGCTTCTAAAAGTGAGAGTATAAATAGACTCAGTGTTTCCAGGCTTTCTTCTGAAAATAATGTTTTTTTTCTTTGAAAAGACGTCTGTCAATATGAAAAGCAAACACAGCCAGTGGTTTCTACCACACACAGATGAAATTACAGGACTGCTACAGGACAGCATTTTAAGCCGCTAAGCCCGATGGTGAAAGCAATTCTGAAAATGATGGTAGATCTTGCTAGGGAGGGTAAATACATGAACTGGTTGCTTTAGGAAAAAAAAAAAGTATTTCTGGGCTTAAAAGTATACATACAGCTTCTGAAGTCACTCAGTCAAATTGGAGAAATGTAGCAAAGTTGTTTTCACAATTCCAAATACACTAAACTACCATTCAAAAGGAAGAGGGATAATATCAGCCTTTTATGAACAGAAGAGAATGTAGACTTCAAATAGAGATTGGTACTTTGACTATTTTCTCTTCAGTAAGAGAATAAAAAAACTAGTTTTCCTCCGGGCTTGGAAAAAGTTTACTATCAGTTGAAAAAAAATGAGTTGAGTGCATCTTGTTGCAACAGAAATAGAGGGTATTTTTATGAGTTTTTGTGGAGTTTAGTGGGTTGGAATCTGCAGAAGAATACTGAATTAGTCAAACATCAAATACATTAGACATAAAGAAGGTATATATATTTGGGTTTTAATCAAACTGGAACTTACTGTGTAAAACTAGGGTTATGTATTTTGAGTTCTAGTGAAGACCATTATGGTGTAATCCAACAGGGTCTTCTGTTACAGATATCAAATATGAAAATATTTTAAACTACTTTAAAAAGGAAAATTAATTACTTGTCTTCTACATAAATGTCTCTCACTGGGATATTTGGAGAAAGTATTATTCTTTCAGATTTGTCAGAATGTTCTTTTAACAGATACAGCAATTGTGAACTTTTTGGTATGCCTGTATATTCTGGAGATTAGACAAACAAACTAAAAATAAATTTTCTTTTCCAAAAATAAATCAGATGTTTTTCTTTTATACTTTTTAATTCCATACCTATTTCTAATTACACA
Organism: Irena cyanogastra; assembly: GCA_013397155.1. Taxonomy (NCBI): domain Eukaryota; kingdom Metazoa; phylum Chordata; class Aves; order Passeriformes; family Irenidae; genus Irena; species Irena cyanogastra. Next base: position 1,914 of record VWZV01013549.1, on the reverse strand, counting down.
TCATTATGCAAATACTGCAGGGATAAACTAGAGTACGTGTACAGATATTAAGAAGAAATCATCCAAGAAACATCCTTTAACACCTGCGTAACTCAAACAATGGGAGAGAATCAATATGGAATAATGTTGGTTTTTATCATCTAATTGAAAATCTTCAACTCTTGCAGCATAATTTTTAGATCACCCAAAAATTTTCTTTGGAT
>VWZV01013548.1:29703-56681 GCA_013397155.1 Irena cyanogastra | reverse complement strand
AGCTCAGAAGAAGCGATTTGTTCAAGTTTTAAAGAAGATAACTTTCTGGGAGTCTGTATGATTTCCTGTGTCTCTTATTTCTGGCTGTTGTGTCCAAGGAAATGAAACTCAAGTGCATTGCCTGCCTGTAAAATATTTACCAGATACCATGCAACAAGGGGATATCATTGTTTCCAACACTGCTAGAGAGAAAAGTCTTTTCTGTGATTATGTTTCTGTCTTGTCTTTTCAAGAGTTTGCTTGTCTTTTCAGTTTCCAACACTGATTAATAAGATTTGAACATATAATTAAATTTTGATACATTTTTAACACAGTATTCCAAAGTATATATTTGATTGTTAAGAAGATAGGAGAAATGTTAAAACACTTTACGTGACATACCACCTGTAGAGAACTATATAGGGAATATGCTTTCAGGTCAAACCTAAAAATTAATCATGTATATGACATGCTGAACATCCTTCTGTTGTAGGAAATGCTAGGTAATGGCAATGACAAGTATTGATATCAGTTCTGTCTAGAAGACTTGTCATGTATGTGTGCAGGAAGTGAGGCAGTACTTAGCACAAGCAGTTTCACTTTTATCAAAGAAGTATTATACCAAAATAACTACAGCTGAAGGGCTAAAAAAACCCCACTTGTAGATTGCAGTGGGGTTTTGCTTTCACTTAGCACAAAATTAACTTGTGACACATCGTGTGATTCACGTATATTCTATATTCTCAGAAATGAAGCAGTTTCTTGTCATAGCCAACAATGTTTTCCTTTTTCTTTACCCCCACCTTTTTTTCTTTTTTAAGGCGTTTCATAATTAAGTATGAGCCTCTCTATGCTTCCCAGGCAGACTATTTCACTGCATCTTCTTCATACATTAGTCCTGTTATTTGATTCTCTAATGTACATTATGTATCCAGGAAGAGAATGAAGAAAATTACTTATTTTCTGAGCTATTACCCAGCTAACATTATTGGGAATGTTGTTCACATTAAAGCTCATAAGATACATTCTGCTTCATCACTTAGGCCTTTCTGATGCTAGTCCACTAAACAGCTCACCTTGGGCCAAATGAGTAACTGGTGTAATCAGCGGTACTAGATTTTATTTCAAAAAGTTCACACTGATCTTGTGTCCTCTCATCCTCTCTCTCTGTATATAATATGCAAACATATATTGGTCTTTGTATGTACACGTGCAAACATTCCTTTGAAAAAAGAATGCTGTATTTTAAGGTAGTGCATTAGAGCATCATAATTCTTTTGGTAGTATTTTTCAATGGTTTCATTTTTATTCAGTCTAGAGCATATTATACTTGCAAATTCATCCATCCCAGAGCCACAAGTAATTTGTTACACAATACGCTAGCCTCCAGCAGAAGATATAGGGAAAGGTTAGAAAAATATTCCATCTGCTTTTTAACAATGCTGTATATCAGTGAGGAAGAAAGAAAGAGCAATTCTCTTTTTGCTCTAAAGAAAAATGTATTAGGGTAATAGAAAGATCATAACATACCTAATTATAGATGGATTATTCACCATTCTCCTGTACAATAGGGCACTCAGAACAGGAGGTATTTTAGGGTGACTAAAAGCTGAAATTTTCTCCCAAAGAGGTTTTAGAAAAATGATGATCCCCATCTCTCTTAGGTTGTTCACACCTTGCCACCTTTGCAAGAAGGCTTAGACACATAGCAATGAAACAATGAGCACAAATGTAAACAGCTAGCCCAAAGAATGTAGATGACACAGGGCTTTAAAAGCTTGTTTTTTATGGTTAATACTAAACACAAATTTTAATTAATTTAATGATCACATTTGAACCCCCAATGGATTTTTTTTAACAAAATAAAACCTCCAATCTGTTTAGACCATTTTACGATATTTTCCCTTAAGCCCTGCCAAAAATTCATTTTAGAACAAAACGTGTTGATCATGTAAGAAGTAGACAACGAACTTACTAAATTATAACACAAGGATATTAATTTTAAAAAAATATTTTTGGGAACATTAAGATAATATTCATGTATAGCCCAGGAACATACCACAATTATCAACACTGATAGGCCTTGCACTGAGTCTAACATAGCAGAATTGCAGAGTCTGTTGTAACGCATTTCTGGTTTTCAGAGTAAACTTCCAGAACATCAAAAGTAGTGCAATAACGTTGGTTTCAAGTATCACAGTTACTGGTCATAAGTACTAGGATAAACTGCCTGTGAGTCCTCCTGCTGCCTGACTAGCTAGATCTTTGCACTTTCTCGTAAGACATGGTTGTTTATTTTATCAGTGAGACCCTGGCTGATACAAGTTCTCAGCTTGCTATTCACAAGTGGCCAAGTTATTTTATTGAAGAATTTTCTGTGTGGCAGCAGGGAATAAGCTTGCAGGACCTCTCACCCTGTTGAACCATGTTGAAAAAATGCCAGGAGGCAGCCTGTATTTTTCACAGGTGTTCAAATAACCACAGTATTATAGTGGCAAAGCTGCAACTTTTCTGCCTGCACAAAAGAGACAAGCCTGAAATAATGGAAAGAAAAGGCAGACAGAAAAATCATTCAGGAATTTAGATGATAAAGGACGGATGAGGAGATCTCACCTCACATGAATGTGATCTGTCTGGCTTCTCTGCCAACACAGTATGGGAAAAGGTATGCAGCTTTTCTACTGACAGGACTGTTTTCTTGTACAAAGACTCAATGAATGCATGCCATAGGAGTTCCTTCATTACTTATTGCAAAGATTGGATAGACTCACCCTGACTCTGACATGTATAGTGGTGTCACAAAGAACCAAAGTCACATCCTTTTTTTTCTCCAGCTTGTTCATAAGGAATACATATGCAAAGGGAAATGGGCAAAACCTGAGAAGAAAATACAAGAGAGACCACTGCATGTATATACTGTTAGTCAGATTCCATCAAATAAAAAAAGTAAAGCATTGTGGGATGAGTGACAAAATGGGCTGGATAAGCATGCAGCATATTTGTGGTTTAGGTACCTTATAGTACAGTGTGAACACAATTGGATTGCTACAAAGATGCTTCAAGATATGCAGGGTGGTAACAGTAAGATGGAAGTGTATGGATATATCCACTGGACACAGGCATCTGGGATTATGCACACAATACTACAATTTACTTCATTTAGTGACCAATCTCTTAAAAATCAGTTAGTTTGTTTTGTATCTAATACTTCTACTTGAAGATGGTTTCAGAACAGCCTTTCTTTGAGAGTTCAGCTTTCTTCCCACTTCTAGTCCCTTTTGGCCAGCAACTAGTCTACTTTCACATGTTCTTGTAGCACCTCTGTCTTGTAACTTGGATGTGTTTGCATTTCTTTCTTAATGCTGAAATACTGTAACCCCTCTTTGTACAGGGGTCACACAGAAACATTGAAAATAATTGAAGCATAAAGGAAAGTTTCTGCCAGTAAACTTATAATAACAAAGTCACACAGTCTTTCACAGTATTTTAATCCCATTTCTGCTTTTAAAAACAGTATAGCATATTAGGCTGTGCACTGGTTGCTGTACAAACTTATGAAGAATCATTTTCATGTTCTTGCATTCAACCCTCCTATAAATTTTATATCCCTCTTTCCTCATAAAGTGCTGTCTGGGAACATGCACTGGGAGTTCACAGAGTGGTCTGTACTTTTGTGGAGGGAATAGTAAAATTGCTATGTGCTCTCTGAGTGCTGTCAATGTCAGTAATCAAGATAAGTAATACATATCAGCCAAAGTCAGTCCTGACAGATCCAGACAGCTTTGTATATACATGGGTTTCTTCATTGCATTTTAAGTCTTCTGACAATGCCTGTTTCTTCCATTTGGATGTTCTGTTTAGATTTTGTTTAGCCTGACCATTTGTGATCTCTTCTCTCTTCTTTTTTCAGCTATAATATAAACAACAAAAAGAAAATAAAAAGCTTCTATCACAGGAAATGTTGATTTCCAATATGTCACATTGTATTAACTCCTGATTATATCCATCTAAGAGAAGGTTAAAGTAGGTTAAAGAGAGAAAAGAGGTCTCAGTTTGAAAAAACAAATGATGTTGGTAGCTTTGAAGAGTGACTGATATCAGCCTCAAGGCTATCTTGCCTTGAGAGGCTTCTCAGTGAAAAGCTGACTTCATCATCTTTTTATTCACTCTTCAGGAACTGTTAGTTCAGCAAAGTGCAGTTGTCTTTCACTCATTTTTAGGATTTGTAGGTGTGAGATGAAGCAGATTAGTCCCTGGTGTTACTCCAATGATTTTGCATATCTTATACCAAAGAGAAGTGAAGCCAAACATCTACTTTTTTTTTTCCTTCAAAGATGGGCTAAAATTAAAACAGAAGAGAACTTACACCTTTTGGAATTATTTCATAGATACATAAAATACAACACTTAATTTCAAGTCCTAATTTTGTCCGCTTCTGTGAGTGGCATTCTTCAAATAATTTGAAGACAAAAATAAATATTGCTCTGTATATGAATTTCAATACAGAGCTAATATTTTTTTCCCTGATTGAACACTTAAAATGGTTTAATTTTGTTATTTTATTTGATGTCTTTTGAGAAGTCATGGTAGTCAGTGAAGTTCCAAGTGACTTGCAGAAAAGGGAATATCACACCTTTTCTTCAAAATAGATAGAAATTAGAACTGGGAGACTTCCAATCAGTCATCCTTATCTCATTTTTTGGTAAGGTAATAGAAATGTCTCAAATGTAATTTTTTTGCATCTTGCAGAGTTAGGTCAAACTTGTAATAAGCTAAGAAACACAGCTTAGAAAAAAATATCCATTGATGGAAACAGACAAAAGAAACCAAAAATATGCCATAAGAAATGGAAAATTCAGGTCTGATTTTAAGGCTAACAAAGAATTGCCAGCCAGACCATTCAATGAAGTATTATCTGGTTTTTGTTAGTTTTAAACATGCAAAACCAGTAATCTTGTGTTTTTCAGGCTGAACTTATACCTGAGGGCAGAAAAAGAATTGGTCATACAGAGACAAGATATGGTAATTTGTTTCTCTGAGCTCCTTCCTCAATCAATTGTTAGGCAGTGTGAGAGTCTAAATTGGTAACAATTACGTTGTATGTCACACATACTCAGCTGCTTTGATTACCCCAGAATCATTCCCTGAGACCACCTTGTGGGCTTGTGCTAGGTGTCCCCACACCTGGGGCAAGGCTCACAACCTTTGGGCTACATGAGGTGCAATCTTACTGGGTTTAACACAAGGAAACCACAAAAATAGTGCCAAATTGGTCTCAGTTTAGGTTGATGAGTAAGAAAAAGAAAAGGAGGAAATTTACTTCCATATCATGACAATATAGTAAATGGATAAGCTTCCCTGACAGGATAAATTCTGGTGTTCCAAATGCACAATGCGTAAATATTGTATACACAGAGTCAATATCCAGACAAAATAAAGAGATAATCATAGACTACATCACCCATTTACATTTTGGATAATTTCTGTCCTTATGGGCAGTGGGGAGCACGGCGCGACAGAGTGGCGCCTGAACAAGGGACCCCTTAAATGAGGGTCCTGGAAGGGTCTTCAGCGGTGACATGCTGAACAAGCATTGCTGGACATAAGCTCCCAGTCAGGAAAGCCACAACCTGAGGACAGGAGCTCAAGTTTTATTGGGCTTGGCTGCAAGGAGGACAAGCTGACCTCTGGCAGTGGGGAGCTGGTTGGTCAGCCGGAACTTTTAGAACAAGCGCTCCACCTCACTGACGGCTGGATTGTCCCACAGCCAAAATGGAATGTCTGGGTCACCTTTGCAAAGGCAATACAGACAACCCTGTGCCTGTCAGTTTCTAGCCCTGACAACAGCTTTTCCACCTGCCTAGTGGCACTACCTATGGATGTGTGGCTGGTAACTGAGGATGCCATCCATAGGATGCAAGGTGATCATCCCAACGGCACATGGAGGCACAACCCTGTTGATGCCTGGGACTACTGAACACAGAAACTCCCACATGCACCACTTGAACCCCAGGAGCTAGAGCTCCTTGGCTCGGTGAAAATGGATTATTGTATGAAATTTATTACATGAAAAGGGTTCTAGCATTTGGAAAAGAGGGTCGTAAACCTGTAATCATAAATTGAAAGATGACAAAATCATTGGATGGGATGTTTCCCCATACCACAGTGTAATTACACCTCTCCCATGGTTTCCTGGTCCAGTAGCTGTCCTTTGCAACTGCCTCAGCAAGTGTTTCTCATTTGTGGGCACAGAACACGGCCTAGCACACACATTAAAGGAGGGCCATGTAACTTGGGGAGGCTTAGTCTGCTTACGCCCAATGTTACCGTGGTTCATAATCAGAAGGACAAAACAAAAAGGTCAACTCACCAATTCAAAGCAAATTGTAATGATGATATCACTTATTGGAGCAAAAGCAAAAAATCACAGCCTCCTTATTGGTGCCATGGGTGGCTGCAGCCAAAGTTTTAGGGCAATTAGGTCACCTTAGGTGTTTGCTGAGTAAGCAAACCAATGCCTCCTCCCTTGCCTTAAGTGGCCTGCTCACAAATGTGGATTCCATTGGACATACCACTTGCAAAATAGGGCAGGAAACAATATGTGTTGTATGAATTTGTCTGACCACAGTGAATTGATCCATTGGAGCATCCAGCTGTGAAAAAATGAAGTCAAGAAGATGAGAGTAGAGGATAACACAGACTGGTTCTCAGGACTCTTCAAAAGTTGGGGGTTGAAGGGATGGTTATCATGTAGAGTTAAAACAGGATTGTCAATTGTCATTATAGCTGTTGTTGCATTACTGTTGTTTTCATGTTTGTTGGGTCTTTAAAGGAAGTTTTTATTGTTAAACAGAAAGCAGGAGATGTGGAGACCCAGTGGCCTAGTCTAGCCAGTGAGCTGGCCTTAGCCGAGGTCAGACCTAGGCCGTGGAGAGCCTCATGCTAAGTTCAGAGACATTTCTTCAAGTAATGGAGAGTTAGAGTTACAGTTACAGTTTGTATGCAAAGGATCACAGGGTTATTATGTTAATATGGGTTTAAGTGTATGTCTGTTATTGGTTAGAATATTTCTAGAATGTTTGTTACTTAGTCTATATAAGTTGTAGCCCCCCATTTTTCTTTGTGTGCCTACATTCAGGAGCATCCGTGCTGTCACTGTCGTGTGTAATAAAAGACCCTTGGATTTCACTGAAGACCCGTCACCCGCTCCTCATTTCTGCAGCTGACCAGTCACATTACTGCCTGCTCTTGCAGGCAGTGGGCAATGCAGCACAACAAATAAGATTTTTATGTTTCATATCATAACACATAACACAAAGAAAATCTGTATTCTGCTACTAAATTAGCAAATTAAGTGAACCGGTTTTAAGATTTCAGCATTTCTCATTTCTACGCGCTACATTTCATTGATTAGGGCTGAAACACAGAACAGAACTTTTAAGAACAAAAAAGTCCCATGTTGCCATTTACATGACAAATTACTTAATTTCTTTAATCTTGGATAGAGCGGTACACTGTGCTGTTTTATAAGTTATCCAGTTGCTGATCTCATTTTAAATCAGATTCCCTATGAGGAAGAAGTGTTCCTTTCACACTTACTTGATGGTTCTTATCAACAAGGTAATTCTATTTTAGAGTTTTAAGTTTTCCTTAGACTACCTTTGTAAGGGGATCATCTCATTGTGTTTCATCGATTTTCTGTTTTTTTCCTTAGTGTTACAATTCAAGCTCTAACTAAAAGAAATCTTTGTTTCAAATTCTTAATGCAAGAAGAAAATTCAAAATCCTCATATCATTGTATGTTATTTTTTCTACAATAATTCTCATCAGAATTCTTAATAGATGTTTAATTCTCAGTAGAATGTTTAAAATGGATTATATAAGAAATATCCCAATCCCTTAATCTAGTGCTTATGTTTCATCTTTATTACCTATGTGTACTATCTCTGCATATACTGACATCTCTAATAGCTCACATTATCATACCTGCAACATTATTGGTCTACCTTCCATCTTCTTTCAAATATTTCTCCTGGTTTTTTTTTTGTTTTTTTTCCCGTCTGAGGCTATATCACAGCAAGAAATCTTTAAAACTGACCAATAACCAATAAATCTTCTTCCAGGACAAACAAAAGAAGGCCAGGCACTCTGATGATTAAATGATTCTTCAGATTTACTTCACCCTGATTTCAGGGTCATAGCAAGTCGTTAATTTTCAGGTATTATAGGACACTGTAATGATGCAATCCAAATTGCAGAAAAGAAGTGAAATAATGTGTTTGTAACCTTTGGGGGATTAATGGATCTATCCTTGTTTTGACTGCCATTTAGTCTCTTCCAGGACTACTCATCTCACTTATATATTTCTAATTAAGGTCTTTATGGAGACTTTGCATGTTAGAGTTGAAGAATAGTCAAATGTAACATTACTTAGACACATTCAAATATAACATTACTTATAACATTTCCTTAAAAATGGAAACTAAGATGAACCATGATTTCCAGACTATTTGTGACATAATTTTCTTAAATTTTTTGTCTTTTCAAAACCCATTTAGTTCTTTCTCACATAGTGATAAAACACTACCTGGAAAAAAACTTTAGGAAAAATTGTGGTATAAAAGCCAAGAAAGCCATTTTAAAAATACGATTCAATAACCATGGCTGATATAAAAGCTGATACTTCTACTCCCTCTTTAGCAAGTAAGTTGCTTGTAGTGGTTGGTTTCCCAAATCTTTGTGTCAGTAAATTCAGTTCCTTCAGGTCACACTATCAAATGACCTATTATTAGTTAATATTGTTTCTTGCTTCTATTATTTAATATTATACCTTATTCCCATCTTTCATAGCTCACTTCCTCTCAGAATTGGTGGAATGATTTGAAGAAACAAATTTTTTTCTGGTAAAAATCAGAGTTCTGCTTATAATCAGACAGTCAGGACGTGGAAAAATTAAAGTTAGTGGCATCTGCATAAAGTGCCCAGTATTACCTACAGTTTTAATCTGCTGAATCATTGAAGTATCTGTCATTTATTGATGTGGGTTACCAACAACCAAAGCAACAGGTGGTACATTGTGAAAGCAACTCTAAATAAAAAAGCTTATTTCTTGTACCTTTGGCAAATCACAGTCACCTTTGAAAACTCCTAAGCTTAATGCAGCAGGATTCTCATGCAGGTGGCATTGAGAATGGAGAGCTAAAGGCCTGGAGCTCTGAGAGCTGAAGCAACCACTGAATGCTACCTGCTTCTGACACCAAAGTGAGAGACAGGAGTCTACAGCCTAGATGTTTTCCCCATCAAGACCACACGGAATTGAGCTCTTGAGAGCTACAATTCTCTGTGTGTTAGGTCTGGTTGTAATGTTCTGCCCTGTGCCTGACAATACTGCAGTAGTATACTAACAACAGAGGAGTTTCAGGTGATTAATTTACACAGTGAGTTCCGTGGCCAGGTTTTTTCTTTTAAATTCTTCAATGTGGTCCTTTCTGTCCTCTGCCTGAAACTGTAAGGACTTAAAGAACGCAGTTGTCTGACTCAGGACACTGTCAAGGCCACAGAAGGAATTTGCTATAAAATAAGCCACCACAATAGAACTTGAGATAAGCACAGATGGCATAGCCAGAGGGCCTAAGTTTGGGTGGTATCCAGACAAAAAATTCCCACCATAGCAAACTGTGAGAAAGAAAAAAACTGCTTATACACATGCCATCACAAGTTATGGTAATGGCATCTATGTGCCCATGGATACCTGGAATTTGGATTGTATAAAGGTGATACCCCAGAAGAATGGTTTAGGGACCTGCCCAACACTGGGAAGACCGGGGTGAAGAGGGATTATCGGGATGCCACAGAACACACACAGCAAAGGTGTCTTCCTACTCATATCTCTCTCTCTCTCTCGCTCTTCCTCCCTCAGCCCCACCCTCCCATTTGTTTCTATCTCTCTCCCTCATGCTTTCTGTTAAATAAAATCTATACTACTGACTTTGGCAGGCAGTCTGTTTTGCACCTTAATTCAACTAGAGGCATCTGTTATAATTGAATATTAACAGTAATATTTCTCTGAATTTGTGTGAAGGTGCATTTTGAGGTGGGGGGATTTTAGGTATTTTTGAAAGCCTCTGTGGATTTCAGGACTACGACAGCATCTTGCATTTTTTACCTGTTTTTTATTTTATATTGAAGTTATTTAATTTTTTAAATTTATTCTGTGAGATACAGCACAGGAAGTACAATTACAGATGAATGAAAAAGTGATTTAAAAAAGTCCCTTTTTCTTTACAATCTCCATCAGAATTGCTGGAATATCCTCATACTTGAATACCCTACAGCAAAAGTGACAAACTTTTCTGACCAAGAAGCCTCTCCAAAATATTTCAGTAGAGTAATCAATGAAGATTTCTGGATGGCAAATAGATATTAAAAATATGAATGGTATTCTTAAGAAATATCTGTAGGAAGACTTCATTTTCCCAAAAATGTACCTGTTGTATTTTATATTCTTTTGCTAATATTTACAAGTTAGTCCTCAGCTCTGCCAAGATAGATTGATCTATCTCTGGATTGTCTGCTTGATTGCATGGAGATACTTTCCTAGTAATGAGAATACCTTTTCTAAACACAAATAACTAAAGCAGTGAGAGGTATTCAAAGCACATAAGGTAAGGTTCTTAAGTGACATATTTAATATAATTAGCTTACATTCCCTAAGCTAAACCAGCACTCAGTCATGAGGCATAAGGTGCTCCAGTGAAAAAAAACAGAAACTCTGAATTTAGATTCCTGCTCTGAAGGAATCTTTTGTTCTTTGGCTAGAAAGGGAGACACGGCTTACACTCTAAAACTGGATAGACATTTAATACTATTGCCAGAGTTCATTTTCAAGTGAAGTATATAATTAAGTGTATTCTTCAGAAGAAATCATTATTTCATAGTTTAATTTTATAATTTTTTTTGCTTAGAAATATATTTCTATTTCTTGAGAAATAGATTCATCATTATTTAATCCTAGCCTGAAACTAAGCCCCACACAGTTACCCACTCATTTCCCCCACCCAGTGAAATGGTGAGAGAATCAGAATGGTAAAAATGAGAAAACTCATGGGTTGAGAAAAAAAAATGGTTTAATAGGTAAAGTAAAAACCACACAAGCAAAGCAAAACAAGGAATAAATTCTCTGCTTTCCATAGCTGGGCAGGTGTTCAGCCATCCCCAGCAGAACAGGGCCCCACCCTGCATAATGGTGATTTGGGAAGACAAACTCCACCACACCAAATGCTCCCCCACTTCCTTCTTCTCACCATGATTTTATATGCAGAGCATGAAGCTGTATGATCTGGAATATCCCTCTCATCAGTTCAGGTCTGTTGTCTGGGCTTTGTCCCCTCCCAGTCTGCTCATAGCTGGGGAAAGAAGCAGAAAAGGACTTGGTTTTATGCAAGCTCTGCTCAGCAAACATTCCTGTGTTATCAACACTCTTTCCAGCACAAATCCAAACGCAGCCCTATACCAGCCACTATGAATAAAATTAGTTCTATGTCTGCCAAAACCAGCACAAGGATAAAAATTAACTAGGATCTGTATTCTATTTTGAGTTATCTGTCCCTGCAATACAAATTATAAAATTAATTTATTATACTCAAATTTAGGTAACTGTAGATATCCAAATTCATTTGAGTAAAGTGTTTCAATATAGTATTAGCCTACTGTGACTATTTGAAAAAAATAAGCACTAGAATATCATATCTGGTAGCATCTAGTATATTACATTACCCATTTAAATATACTTTAAAAAAAAAAACACAGAATGTGTAGTATTTTTTCTCATTAATGTGGCCCCATACAAATATTTTAAAGAAAAATATATTAAAATTATCCATTATAATTACCAGAAACTCTAACTGTTGTCTTACAATTTTCATTAACCTTTTTACCAGGTTCATTGAAACACAAAAAAAAGGTAAAATAATTCAAAGTTTTTGTCAGCTTATTGCTGAATTATTGCCACACTTATTTTACCTAACTGAAGGCAGTTTGGAAACTGGAATGCAAAACTGAACATGTGGAGGACACAGCATCAATCATTACACATTGATGTAATTTTTACTAGCCAGTGAAAACATTAACTGTAATTTTAAGGCTATCGTCACACAGGATAAAAAATGTTTAAGTATTTTGGGACTTGGAAGCCAGTTTAGAGTTTGATTCCAGAAGTATTTAGAACATGTGTGCATATAAAGCATGAGCAGAGAGGTTGACTTACGGACCTGACTTCAGTGCTTAAAACTGAGAAAATGCCAGAGATGATATCCACATATCCATCCCTCTCCAGGTTACTTTGCTAATGCTGCTTCTGCCATGAGCAGGTAGAGTTTACAAACTCAGAAGTATAAACCAACTAACAATATCTGTGCAAGAGATGGTAAGGACAACAAGCATTAACATGCCCAGCACTGCCACTGAGCATCTGCTGGCAAGGAAGCTTTCAGCTGGAATGGGAAGGGGACACATCCCACTGCTCCTGAACACATTTGATGTTGCTTGTTAATCTGTTGACATCTCATGTTTTTGGTCCCTGGATTTTCTAAATCATCAGGTCAATGACTGTCCTCCTGAATCCTTGACTTTCCGATTACCCCTGTTTCAGCAATCTTACCTCTGCCTTCAGTTTTGCTGTTCTTAGCTTGCACTGGTCTCCAGAATTTCTCATAGCTCATCCTAACAACGTAGCAACATTAGAGGTTTGATGTGTATGTATGAATTAGACTGTGGATGAAGCTCGATGGAGGAGGGAACTGAGAGATTAAAACCAGCACATTTAATATTCATTAAGTGGTAGTACTATTGGTGAGTTATCATATCTTGTAGAGGTACTGCACAGCCAGATTCCAGGGCTGCCGCAATTTAAACTCTTTGGCTCCTTCTAAAAGGACAGGCAAAACTTACAAGGAAAGTTTATAAATTGGATGACTTTAGAGACATTTTTTGCTCAGTTTCAAAAATTCTACAAAAATTCTGAGTTCCCAAACTGAATCTTGTATTCTTCACCAGACAACAGCCACAGGTTCTTCATTATCTGCCAAGTCTATTCTCACTCCTTTTAGCTCAACTGTACCTTGCATAAAACTCTATGAAACCAGGAATGACTTTTCAGTCCAGGCCTGATAAGTACTATAGAAAAAGAATATTTCTTCTGATTTCCACTTTGGCTATTGGTTAGAGCCATCCTGTCCCAGAAGCCAGTACAGCAAATATCACAGACAAGTGAGGAAAAACTGAGCTTCTATCATACAAGATTATCCTGTGATGTAGTACAACAATATAAAGTAGAACACAAAATCCACAGATCACAGAGAATTATTTCTCCTCTTTCTCTCCCCCACATCACAATTTACACCCTGAGTGGCAGGGAGGGATAAATATGCATGTATTTTTTTTTCACTTCCTCAATAGGCCTGCAGGTGGCAAACCCCACTTATGGTCTGATCCATCTTCCTGGGCTGTGATCACTGAGTTATAGTGAAATGCCAATCACACTGTGTCATCTCTTCCCAAATTTCTTTCTCAGCAGTGTCTCCTTCAGAAAAGTTCTTTGTCTTGGGAATACATTTGCTTATGTCATTTGAACAATTTAAAATATAATGAAGGCATATATGATGTTGCCAACTTTGCATGAAAATATTCTTGACAAAAACTGGTATTTATTTCCTGTCAAGAGGCATTGTTACTACAAACCTCTCAGCTATAGGTTTTGTAATTTACTAATCTTGAATGTATTTTGATTTACGTTTAGCCAAGAAAAATAATTTTAAACTGTGCTTAGGGAACTATTGGTGTGAACATTCCAGCAGTGTGTGATTGCGTTTAGTTAAAAAGTGGAAAGTAACTAAATTCATGCCTTCTCATGAAATTGGATTCAGTAACAATTTTCATCAGCAAGTCATCAAATTATATAAGATTATTTTACAAAGCAATGTAGAAAAATGTCACTATTTTAAATAATGCAAAATATTAATCCAAATTTTCTCCACTGAAAGGCATATGCATGGAGGCTTTTTTTATTTTTCTTTGGGTATTTTGAAGTGATCTCTCTTAAAAGTTTTAATGAATTAGACTTTGTGATACTATAGTGAAAACATTTAATTACTTTTTTAATTTCAGAGTCCAGTAAGAGTAGATCTACCTGGTTAAGTTGGAATCCACCTGAGTAGATGAAAAACAAAGCCTGCTGAAGAATGTATTAGAACTTTCCTCTGTGAATGGTATAACAATTCTATCTAAACTTTTGACCCATCCTTAACCTAGTTTTAGAAAGCATATAATTGTGCAGCCAAGTTTTCCCAACATAGGAAGATTTAAAAAAAGAAACCAGAAGAGGTTTTTCTTTTTGGTTTTGTTTTGGATTTTTTTGTTTTGTTTTGTTTTGTTTTGGGTTTTTTGATTTTTGTTTTGTTTGTTTTTGTTTTTAATCTGTCAGGTAAAATCAAGACCCCTAGGAAAGAAAAAATGTTTTAGAAAACAAAAATTCAATTATTAATAAAGATATTAGCCTTAAATTAATAAAAAGGACAAATTTACAGGGAATCAAAAGTAAATTTCACTGTAAAAGGAAATATACAACAATTTCAGTATTTAAGATTTCAATGACTCACAGCACATGAACATACAGTTCTTTAACTGTACTTTTTAGTAATTCAGTTTTACACTATCATAAGAAAAATTGAATTTTTATAAAATTACTTAGAAATACTTTATAAGGAAGATTCATCAAGGAAATCATAGTACAGAAAAAAAGTTTTCAACTTTCTACAAGACAAAATATGTCTCCCTTTCTCAGTCATTATCTTTTTAATGTGTAAAATAATTTGTCTGAAAGGGAGCTGAGGTAAAATACTTCAGCACTGCAGAAGAAATTTGTTCAAATTAGAAGTACCTCAAAAATCCACGCCTAAACACTGCAATCATTTTATAACATCTCTGCATTTCATTCTTCCTAGTAATTTCCATCCTCTTAATCCTAGTACTAACATTTTCTTCTCATTTTTTTTTAAAGTTAAAATTTTATGTGGTAAACTTCTTTCTTAGAAAATTATGTTCTCTAAATGTAAGCTGTGGAAAATATAACCAGATACTTTATGGAAGGAAATAGGAAAAACACTTCTAATGAGGTTTGTTGTGCATCCTTATAGTAGAGCAGAACAAATATGAAAATTTTCTGAAATGCACTCCCTTCACAGGTTTGGTCACATTAAGTTTGCATTGATCCATAAAAAGGTTATCTGAAAAACTTTTTTGTTTTATTTGTTTGGGTTTTATAGAAAATGCTGCCAATTTTGTACTTTCCTTCATTTCAATACTTGGTGCTATCCTAATATTTGTTAGACACTATTACAGTTAGGAGTTTCAATCTATGCAATGGTCCTCAAAAATGCACTGTTATTCTGCTGACTCAGAGTCCATAACCTTTTTGTAGGGTTGTGCTCCCTACAGAGACTGCCTAAAAATTCCATAGCCAGGTAGTGCAGGCAGTGTTACTCCAGTGATAGAAAAACAATGGACTGAGTAGTTAGTAGGAAAAGTTCTGGTCTTTGACCTCTGAAACACAAGTTTGAACTCAATTTTATCTTCATTTTTAGTGAACATTAGGTCAAAAGCAAAACTAATCAAGCATCTGAGCACGATACAGCACACAAAATGCAGGGCACCTGTCATTGTCATCTATCTTCCCAGTGATGGAAGAAGAGAAACTCAATAGGGAATTGAAGGTTAAAGATTATTAGCTCCTTTTTGTGGAGAAGTAATCACTCCTGTGAATTAAAAAATAACTCTGAACCCCAGCCTTGCAGTAAATTTCAGCAATCATTGTTTCAGGTTCCTATGTCAGTGTTCAGATGTGAAGCATCTGAATTTTTAATTCTAACATATTCTAGCTACTGAAATTTTGGGCCTTCCTCAATTATGTACAACATATGATAAAAAAATTCTACTACTAGAGAAGAATTTACATTGAAATTTAGTAATATATCTTATAAATTAAAACCTTGAAATACCTCTTACATTTATATGCCTTTTCTTCACTTCATTGTCCCTAAGTGCCTCTTTTCTCTTCCTTTTCCATTGTGGTGAACATGTGGTTTTAAATATTGTTTCCTATTATATAAAGATGTGGGGTTTTGTTCTGTTTTGGTTTTTTTTCAAGTTCATATGGAGAAATTTTTGCTTAGTTCAGAGCATCATCTTTTTATCATTCAAAACATCATCTAGAGGTAACCTTGGATGGTTTGGGAGCGGCTTTCCTCATTCTGTAAGATAACACGTTTGTTTTTATGTGGTTGAAATATAGATGAAATCATACATATGATTTCACTGTTGTTTCATTCATTTGTTGTGCATCAAAAACTTACATTTGGATCTCTCAGCTCATATAATCTTTATAAAATTGCATTTTATGGAACAATCGTCCACTGTCTTCAAGACAGCTTGAAGCTCAAAACAGCTTCAAGAAAGGTCAACAATTCTACAGATATTAAATTTAAATATGTGTTTATTTAATAGATAAATAAATAAATTTGTGCCCTGTGCAGCTAAATGAATGACACTGTAAGTTTCTTTTCTATGGTACCAACTTCATCACGCTGACAAAACTCTGCTGCACTTATTAAACTATCAAATTGAATGAAATAAACAACCTAAACTACAACCAATTCAGATTTTTTTAGCCTAAATCCACTTTCTTATGGCTATCCTCAAACAGATATATACATGTGTCACATGTCAAGGTAGTCATTAGCATGCAGATTGTTTTGCATGTGAAGGAGCAAAACAATATTCTTGTTCTGTCATTCTCTCATCCTTTGTATTTTGGTCTTCTTCACTTCAATAAAATACTGCCTGGAATTCCTCTTGAATTTTTGAAAAAAGAATGCTTTCATTTTGTCTTATAAAATTGCTTTTCCCCCTTAATATTTAAATGAAGAAAAATGTAACTTTGTAAATAGAGATGTTAGACTATCCATTGAATTATCAAAATATGGGAAAATAAAAACACCTGTTTTCCAAATGGCTTTTAAAAAACATATTACTGTTGTATCTCAGAACAAGAGAAACCTGGGCACTGCTGGGATAATAGTAATTTAGTTAATTTTCACTTTTAATTTGCAACATCTCTACTTTCTTGTGTTCATAGACATTTAAAAAAAAATTAACTAAAACAGGTCAGATTAGCACTATACTGAAGACTTAGTTTCAAGTTAGTGTATTCTTCCCGAAAGAATGTTATGAATAGAGCTGAAGTGACATGATATCCAAAATGAAAATTGAAATGAAAAATGGTGTAGTTGTTGGCCCAATATGTTGACAAGAAGCAGGATGTAGCTTTAGAATATGCTGAACTGTCAGTTATGAGATTTTATGAAATCATAATGCAAAGGTTTAAAAAAAAACTAACCACAAAGCAGACAAGTTTAATCAAACACAGAATCACAGAATCAATTAAGTTAGAAAAGACCTCTGAGATCATGCAGTTCAACCTACGACTGAACACTGCCATATCAATTAGACCACGGCTCTAAATGCCACATCCAGTCTTTCCTTAAACATGTCTGGACATGGTGACTCCATCACCTCCCTGGGCAGCCCATTTTGAAGTCCAGCCTCCCTTTCTGTGAAGAAATCCTTCCTAATTTCCAACCAAAACCTACCCTGGAGCAGCTTAAGAATGTGTCTGTGCCCTTGTCCTTTTGTTTGCTCCCTGGGAGAAGACATCAACTCCCCCCTGTAGGCAGCTGTAGAAAGCAATGTGGTCCCTGCTAGGCCTCCTTTCCTCCAGGCTGAACACTCCCAAACCCCTCAGCTGCTCCTTATCAGACTTGTGCTTCAGACCCTTCACCAGCTCCATTGCCTTTCTCTGGACTTGCTCCAGCCTCTCAATGTCTTTGCTGTCACAAAGAGCCCAAAACTGAGCACAGGGTTCAAGGTGAGACCTCAGAAGTGTCCAGCACAGGGGGAAGGCTTTTGGCCTGCTCCTGCTGCCCCGCTGCTGCTGACACAGGCCAGGTGCCCTTTGGCCTTCTTGGCCACCTGGGCACAGCTGGCTCATGCTCAGCTGCTGTTGAGCATCATCGCCAGGGTCCTTTTCTATCAGGCCACTTTCCAGCCACTGTGTCCTAAGCCAACCTTTTCTGGTTCCCAGTATGATCTGACTGAAATGTGGCCTAAAGGGTTATTTCAAAAGAGTTGTTTTGGAATGCCACTTTCACGTGTTACATCTCCCTGTAGCATGGAAAAATATGAGCCTCAGAAGAATTTGTGAAGCCTTGTGATCACCTGATGAATATGAGTTAGTGGTTAAGACACTTGACTGCATGACAGGTCAGCATTATACTGTGGGAAAAGACCTCAGAAAAAAGAAACTGTTGAATTTATAACTGTACCCAGGATAAGGATAAAAAAAGTGAGTTACATCCTTGTGAATTCCTTGTGAATCAGTAAACTGATAAAAAAAAAAAGGGAAAATAGGTTCAGGGGAAAATGTACTTGGCAATGCTGACAAAAAAGAATCTTTCAGTTGTAAACTGAAATACATATATATATATATATATATATATAAGAAAATTACTCCCCATACTTGTGATTGCTGTAACAATTGAAACTTGCTAGGAAACTTCACTTTGTATGCTGGAAAATTAAAATCATATCAAATTGTATTTTGTAAAGAACTGCTCATAATGAAACCATAAAATAAGAATTTTACTCATTTTCTCAGGTATTTTGAAAACTGTAACACAAAGAGCAGATGTTTCAGAGCCTTAATGTGCTGTCTCTATGATCAGCAGAAGGAAAACCACTCTCCGCCAGCATTCTCACTTATTTTAGAGATTCCCCCAAACTTTTAAAGGGCCATCTGATTGTAATCAAGTCTTTCAGTAAGTGTGAACACATAAGCTATAACTCCTGATGTTTGCGTGTTTAACATGCAAAATTAGTAATAGAATGTTGGACCTCAAATGTTTCAGTTTTGACTGGCTGCTATAAATGATAAGATAGTATTAAAAGTCAGAAAAACATGAAACCTTTATGACTGTTAAAACTCCTGAGGAATCCACAATAGCTCAGATGCTGATTTTAAGTCATATACAGAACTTTCACTTATGCCTAGCTGCAGGCATTCTCCCATTTGACAAATATTCAGTCTGTGACATCACAGCAAGTATACCAACATGATATTCCCAAGGACACAATGCGTTAGTGCTTGCATGAAAGAATGGCAGGACAGCACGTGCCTGAGCTAACAGGAAATGTGAAAAGTGTAGAATATTCCCGAAAGAGAAACACTTTGAAAGAAGAAGGCAGTTTTCATTTTAGAATGNAAAAAAAACTAACCACAAAGCAGACAAGTTTAATCAAACACAGAATCACAGAATCAATTAAGTTAGAAAAGACCTCTGAGATCATGCAGTTCAACCTACGACTGAACACTGCCATATCAATTAGACCACGGCTCTAAATGCCACATCCAGTCTTTCCTTAAACATGTCTGGACATGGTGACTCCATCACCTCCCTGGGCAGCCCATTTTGAAGTCCAGCCTCCCTTTCTGTGAAGAAATCCTTCCTAATTTCCAACCAAAACCTACCCTGGAGCAGCTTAAGAATGTGTCTGTGCCCTTGTCCTTTTGTTTGCTCCCTGGGAGAAGACATCAACTCCCCCCTGTAGGCAGCTGTAGAAAGCAATGTGGTCCCTGCTAGGCCTCCTTTCCTCCAGGCTGAACACTCCCAAACCCCTCAGCTGCTCCTTATCAGACTTGTGCTTCAGACCCTTCACCAGCTCCATTGCCTTTCTCTGGACTTGCTCCAGCCTCTCAATGTCTTTGCTGTCACAAAGAGCCCAAAACTGAGCACAGGGTTCAAGGTGAGACCTCAGAAGTGTCCAGCACAGGGGGAAGGCTTTTGGCCTGCTCCTGCTGCCCCGCTGCTGCTGACACAGGCCAGGTGCCCTTTGGCCTTCTTGGCCACCTGGGCACAGCTGGCTCATGCTCAGCTGCTGTTGAGCATCATCGCCAGGGTCCTTTTCTATCAGGCCACTTTCCAGCCACTGTGTCCTAAGCCAACCTTTTCTGGTTCCCAGTATGATCTGACTGAAATGTGGCCTAAAGGGTTATTTCAAAAGAGTTGTTTTGGAATGCCACTTTCACGTGTTACATCTCCCTGTAGCATGGAAAAATATGAGCCTCAGAAGAATTTGTGAAGCCTTGTGATCACCTGATGAATATGAGTTAGTGGTTAAGACACTTGACTGCATGACAGGTCAGCATTATACTGTGGGAAAAGACCTCAGAAAAAAGAAACTGTTGAATTTATAACTGTACCCAGGATAAGGATAAAAAAAGTGAGTTACATCCTTGTGAATTCCTTGTGAATCAGTAAACTGATAAAAAAAAAAAGGGAAAATAGGTTCAGGGGAAAATGTACTTGGCAATGCTGACAAAAAAGAATCTTTCAGTTGTAAACTGAAATACATATATATATATATATATATATATAAGAAAATTACTCCCCATACTTGTGATTGCTGTAACAATTGAAACTTGCTAGGAAACTTCACTTTGTATGCTGGAAAATTAAAATCATATCAAATTGTATTTTGTAAAGAACTGCTCATAATGAAACCATAAAATAAGAATTTTACTCATTTTCTCAGGTATTTTGAAAACTGTAACACAAAGAGCAGATGTTTCAGAGCCTTAATGTGCTGTCTCTATGATCAGCAGAAGGAAAACCACTCTCCGCCAGCATTCTCACTTATTTTAGAGATTCCCCCAAACTTTTAAAGGGCCATCTGATTGTAATCAAGTCTTTCAGTAAGTGTGAACACATAAGCTATAACTCCTGATGTTTGCGTGTTTAACATGCAAAATTAGTAATAGAATGTTGGACCTCAAATGTTTCAGTTTTGACTGGCTGCTATAAATGATAAGATAGTATTAAAAGTCAGAAAAACATGAAACCTTTATGACTGTTAAAACTCCTGAGGAATCCACAATAGCTCAGATGCTGATTTTAAGTCATATACAGAACTTTCACTTATGCCTAGCTGCAGGCATTCTCCCATTTGACAAATATTCAGTCTGTGACATCACAGCAAGTATACCAACATGATATTCCCAAGGACACAATGCGTTAGTGCTTGCATGAAAGAATGGCAGGACAGCACGTGCCTGAGCTAACAGGAAATGTGAAAAGTGTAGAATATTCCCGAAAGAGAAACACTTTGAAAGAAGAAGGCAGTTTTCATTTTAGAATGGAAAAAATCCCAAACAATTAAGGTTAACTATCTGGTCATTTTAGAAGAAAATCTCCAACCCAACTTAGGCTACTGACTTGAAGGAGTGACCTCTAAGATGAAATAATATTTCAAGGTGCTGGGGTGTGTCCAGAGAAGGAAACAGAGCTGGGGAAGGGGCTGGAGCACAAGTCCTGTGAGAAACCAGTGAGGGAGCTGGGTGTGCTTAACCTGCAGAAGAGGAGCCACAGGGGAGCCCTTATTGTTCTCCACAGTGAATTGTAAGGACTTTGTAGCAAGATGGGGGTCACACCTTCACCCAAGAACCAAGTGACAAGATGACATGAAATGGTCTCAAGTTGCATCAGGGAATGTTTAAATTAGGTATCAGGAAAAAAGTAATGGAATGAACTGTAACAAAACAGGTGCCCAGGGAAGTGGTGAAGACACCATCCCTGGAAGCTTTCAAAAAAATATTTGAGTATGGCACGTGAGGGTGTGGTGAACATGGTCATAGTGCTGGGTTGATGGTTGTGCTTGATTATCTTAAAGGTCTTTTTCAGCCTGAATGATTCCATAAATCTATGAATTTATGAATGTTAGTTTTTATTCAAAGTGATAGAAAGATTTCTTAATGTTAACATTTCTTGCTGTAAGAGCAGGAATACTGCCTAATAAACGTGACTTGCAAAAGTCAGTCTTTGACTCAGACATCCATCAGCTTTCCAAAGTCATAAAAATGTTTCCGGCATGGTCAAAGGAACATCAGCAGTAGCTGAGGCATGGGTTGGGAAGAGATGACTAACACAAGCCTTTCACCTCTGGGTCATTAGTTCAAATTCAGCTGTTGTTAATAACAACTAAAAGTAATTAGGATGACTACAAGATATGTTCTTGACTTCTGACTTCATCAGAAAAGTGATCCACACAAGCAATTTTTTTTGTTAAAGTTAGTTTCTTAGCCATTAAATGAGCCATACCTGCAGAAATGGTGTGTCAGAGTTGAGACCTGTGGGTAGACGTCATGAAGAAACGTGTTTAAGCTGCTTATGTGGATGGAAGGAAATTCTGCTCTCCAGAGGTCTTAAGGGCACTTTTCATAAGCACTACATTGATCAAAATTATATGTTGTTTGTCTTCCATACACAACACTTAATTTAGTGGATTTTGCTTGTTTGTTTCTCCTCAAATGGATAACTTTCAGTTTTCACATTAATAGATTTCGATGCAGGTGTGGTGTTTTGTTGTTGTTGAGGTTTCTTCATTTCTATGTTTTCTTTTTTTGCCTCTTGTGTATTTTGTCATAGATAAAACAACAGATTAAACACTCAGCTGAGTCCAAGCAAAAATACTGCATATTGAAAGAATGATAAAAAATACTGTGATTCTTTTTTTGTGTTTGAAGGGTTTTTTTGGAGGCTGGGGGTGTTGATATATTTTAAACTTCTGTGTAACAGAAGCCATATGGATCTGAAGCCATATTTTATCCTCAAAAATTTTGCTGAACAACAATTAGATTATTTGGCAGAATATACATACTCTAGAAGAACAAATAAATATGAAGCAAGACTCTTATTTCTGTGATTCTCTTGAAAATATCAAACTTATTATTTATTTGATTTACATTCTTCTTCATCTATCATAAAAATGTGGACAAATTGCAGCCTCATCTATACAGCCTTGAAAACATGGTGGAGGTAGGAATACGAAGGTGTAAAAGCAACTAACAGATTAAGTAACCTTTGCTACATTTTAACAGTGTTTTACATCATATATATTCAGTACCAAAGTGATGATAAAGTGCAGTCTAGACTAACAACAGTGCCGTGAGCTAAAAACTGGCTGAGCTGCCTGTCTCAGGCAGCTGTGATCAGCAGCACAAAATGCCTAGTACCCTAATGATTGGTACCTGAGGGCAATGCTGTTAACCTTTTCATTTATGATCTGAATGGTAGAATATAGCGCACCTTCAAAGATTTTGCAGATGATACGAAACTGGGAGTAGCTGATGCACCTGAAGGTCA
Organism: Irena cyanogastra; assembly: GCA_013397155.1. Classification (NCBI taxonomy): domain Eukaryota; kingdom Metazoa; phylum Chordata; class Aves; order Passeriformes; family Irenidae; genus Irena; species Irena cyanogastra. The sequence continues at coordinate 33,396 of VWZV01013548.1, read as the reverse complement.
TGTTACCACCCAGACCATGGAGAAATGGGCTGACAGGAACCTTGTGCAGCTCAGTGAGGAGATGTGAAGAGTCCTGCACCTGGGAAGGAGGAAGCCGACACCAGCAGAGGCTGGGGACTGCCCAGCTAGAAATCAGCTTGGCAGAAAAATTACCTGAGGGTCCTAATGGGCAACAAGTTCACCATGAGCCAGCAAAATACCCTTGTGGTATCATTCTCTGATGATCAGGAAGCTCTATTTTACTCTGTGGGTGACTGAGCACTGGCACAGGTTGCCCAGAGAAGCTGTGAAATCTTCCTCCTTGGAAATGTTAAAAATGTGAATGGACATAATCCTGGGAAGTCTGCTCTAGGCATCTCCCTGGTTTGAGCAGAGAGTCAGATTAATTGTTCTTCAGAGGGGCCTGCCAATATCATCTGTTCTGTGATACTGATTTCATACCATAATATGCATGTTGATATAAATACAGGTTAAACCGTTTGTGCTGTATGTTTGCCAATCTCATATTTTCTGTGTTTGCTCTGACATTTCCATACAACAGAAATATCCAGCATCTTTCCCTAGGTTAGTTGTTAAATGTCTCCTCTATCAAAGAAATCTGTCTGGAGATATCCCTGACAGGATTTAGAACTCTACCTGAGTTATATACTACAGAATAATACGGGCTCAACCTCTACAAAACAAATAAATAGACAGAAAGAAAAAAAATCCAGGAAAAGAAACAAATTAACAAGAAACATTGCTAGCAGAAGAAAAGCAATTATCTGAATGAAAATTTATTCTGTACCTATAATAGAAAAAGTTACAGTAACTCATTTTTAATTCATTATTGTCAAACTGTGCTCAATGTTTAGACTTGTGTCTTTTAACAGTTATCACAACTGTTCAGTGGAGATAATATTCATGTCTTCTCTCTTTGTCTTCTCTCTTTTTCTGATTTGGTGAAATAACCGATTCTGCTTATGCCTGTATGTCTAACTACTTACCTATCTACCTATTTACATTTTCCTTGACAGCATGACAGTAGGTGAGAGAATAATTTTCTGAACCCCTGGGGAAAACATATAGAATTGTCTTTTGTATGCTGTATTTTCTCTGCTGAATACATGCTTTATTTTTGAACTTCATGATTATCTTCTGACATGGTTATAGTGGATGCTTCAAAATGCTTTGAAGAAGTGCAAGTAAATAGGTAGGTGTATGTGCAAGGTAAAAGTGAGAGGGGTGCATGAGACTACTATACTCACAGAAACAGTACTGAACTTTCCATGTGGTCTCAAAAGATTCTGTATGACTTGTCTTGCTGATGGTTGATAATTTGGGTAGACATCACACACAGGAATTATCAGCTATATTTAACCTGAGACAATTATGTAATGTCTAAATACATCACAACATAGTACAGGAAAAGTGTTTATCCACACAATGATCACTAGAGCTAAGCATGACAAATTCCAGCACTAGCTTTGGCTTTTTAATGTTATGGTGCTTGGGTTTGGTTTTTTTTAAATTAAAGTCGCAATTCTAGATGATTTTTTCCATAAATCTTAAAATCAGACCTCTTGCAAATTCTAAAAGTAATTGGAAAGTAAATATATTCACTTGCACACTGGTTAACCCTCACAGAGTGCTTAACTCTGTAATGCTAGTCTTTCAGTTCTTTTCAGTTCACTGGTCCTTTTTTCTTCTCCAAAAAGCAGTAATAGCCTGCTCCTACTTGAATATATACTATTTGACAAAAAAGCACTAGGAGACAGAGTAGGCACCCAAATTTCCACAACTAAAGAAAAGGTGAGATAATCAGTAGAATGATTAACAAAACTAATTATTTGACTCACAAGAAAAATGCAAGGAGAACGAGAAAGGAAATGAAAAAAGAAAAAGGAAAAAAGAAACAACATTGTCATTACTGATAGATTAGTTAATTACAAATTTATTTGTGAATTTAAATTGAAATTTAGGAAGTCCGTCAGGTACAAGCTGTATTTTCAAAAGGAGGGAGAAATGTCTCTGAATCCCCTGCCTGCAATGATGAATACACAATTTGTATCCTATAGGATCATGTAGAGTATAATTGTGTGCATTCCATCTCCATTCCAAAAGAAATACAGAAATATTTATTAAATAGAATGGAACACTGAATATTTAATATCAGCTGAAATATTAATAACTGTCATAATTCTTTATGATTTGATATATTATACCAGAGAAAAGGTCTAATCTCTCTTGACAGAACTATTCTACAGAGTTTCAGCTCAACATACAGCGCAGCTTTGTGCTTAAAGCATTAACAGGAGAGATAGTGCAGACAGCTTTAAATCCCACGTCTGTAGGATTTATTAGCAGAAATTGAAAATATCATCTCTTACCTCTTGGGAGTACCCTAAGATGCATAAGGTCATTGACTTTTCAGAAGCAGAATTCCTTTCACGTTCCTTATGTTGAAACAAATCCATTTTATAGAAAACATTTTAATAGTCTTAGATACTAAGAGCATAGAGAGAGGGGGAGAGAGATTAAACTCCAACCTGGTTGGAGATCATGGGGGGCACCTATTTCAGGCCTTGCTGGTATGCATTATAAGGTATTATTTGAATACAGAATTATTAGAACTAAGGACATCATCTGAAATACAAATGTATGTAGGACAATAACAAAATTTTTACAGCAGAGTAATTAATATTGCCTTTGAAATTTACTTCCCTAAGTAGATCAGAAGAAATGAATGGTGTAGAGTACTTTCAGCAAAAAAAAAGAGGCAACATGATATAACCCATATTACAAAAGGAGTAATTAATATTAGACTAGGTATGCACAAGACCTGCAAACTACCACGTTAGATTTTGTGGGTTTTTAGGTTGGTGATTCTTTTTGGAATGACCTTTATGTTGACAGAAAAAAATTGAAGTAACTTCTAATCCATCTCATGAAAAATAAATAAGTAAATAGGTAAATAAATAAATATACAATGTCAATGTTTTATGTGTGAAAATGAATTGAAGAGGTGAATAAATATTGAATTACTTTGGTTGTAACATAATTTTAGGAGGTGAATAAATATTTAATTACTTTGGTTGCTGCACAAATTTTTCCATAGTAAGTATTTTATGAGGTTTTTTTTTTTTATTGAAATAAATATGAGAAGAAACCAGTACTCCAGAATCATCTTTGATTAACTATTTAGGATGTAAAAAAATATATTTCCACTTAACTTACTCTAAATTCATCCTTTATCAAAAAATGCTGCTGGGGAACAAATTTTCTTTGGGTAGTTGTAGTGGTTTTGATTTGCCAATTTGAGGTTTCTTGGCTAATGCAGCACTTAATGCGGTGGGTTCAGTGCTGGTTGAATGCTAACGCACCCACTAGAATATACTTACTCATTTTTTTCTTGCTGTGAGATAGGAACTACAAACCAAACCACTACAAGAAGGAAGCCAAAGCAGGCTCAAAACTTTAAAAGGGTATAAAGAAAAGTTTATTAGCAGAAACTAAAAGAATAATAAAAATCAGAATAAAACTTTTAAAATACTTCTCCTCCCCCCATAACTTTTTTTCCTCACTAACAACATACAGAAACATTTCAGTCAGTTTATTACTTTTAGAATAGTCTTTCTTCAGTTCACTTAGGGAGAGGAGTCCCTCTTGTTAATTTATGGAGACTTTTCCACAAGAAAACAGTTCTCTCATGGC
>VWZV01013548.1:11726-29690 GCA_013397155.1 Irena cyanogastra | reverse complement strand
CATTTAATTTCCATTAATAACAGCTGCCTAGAAAATCTGCAATTGTGAAGTTCCTCTTGTTTTCACAGCTCTTCCTACAGCTGTGTTTATGGGTGACGTTAATTTATGGGGTACTATTTTAAAGATGAGTTGTTTAAGAGCAAAGGTTTTATTTATTTATGTCTGAGAACAAATGTTTGCTTCTTCTTTTCCTAGGGCAAAGGGTCTTCATCACTCTTCTCTCTCTCTCTGTTCAAACTTCTCACAGGATCACAACTACCTTAACATATGCTTGCTTTAGCTTTACTCATATCTACAATTTGAACACTTCATCTCCCCATACTTTTATGAGTTATTGAGAAAAAAAGAGTCTGACGTATTACATTCTTCTCCATAGCTTTACAAGAGGATTTCAGTTTCAAAATCAAGGCATATCCTCATCCCTCCTATCTGGGGCTTGACTCTTTCTTTACTGACCTTGGTGTCTTCATGTTGTTCTGTGTGTTCTCATTCTGTCCTTTTCTCTCACTCCAGAGAGAATTGATGTTTGTGGGTCTCATCTGTGCACTGAAAGAGTTAATGTTATAAATATGTGTTTAATTCGTGCCTATAAAATTTATAATCATTTGATATTAGAATGCATGTGTAGGATATAAATGTGTATTTTTCTATCAAACCGAAACATGTCAAAACCACACTCTCTGGAGGGACAAATTCCCGTAAGGGTGTGTGTCTCCTTTAACTGATTGGATTTCCAGGAAGAAATTTCCAAGACTAAGCCATGGCTGAGTGGGAGATGGGCCATCTCAGGAGGAACCACCCAGCCATTATCACCCCGACAAGCTATCTGATGAAGATATGCCACATGTCAGGGACATCAACTCTCTTCCTGGACATAGATAAAATTTCATCAATATTCATCATCTCCTCGAAGAGCATTGTTTCTCACTGGAACAGACCAAGACACAAAATTGAATATCTTAAGACTTTTGGACTTTGAATACAGTGTTGCCCCCAGCGAAATAAACTGTATATAAGCTCCCAGTTCAGAGACATCGGCGTGAACAGAGCTAATCTGACACCCTTAGGGTCAGGTTGCCTGTCACCCAGCTGTCGATACCCAGGTTCGAGGCTGTATCCCTGCACTGTGGCTTTTTATCCATAATTCTTACCAAATTTGCTATCGAATAAATTGATTTTTATTTAGTTGGAGAAATTGGCTCCGAGCATTTATAACAGTTAATATCTCATCCAAGCCTACAAATGGCCATGTGATTTCTACGGAGCAGTGGCAGCGCTGTTTATGGTAGAAGACTTCTTTTGCGGCCGCGCTGGGGGAGAGGCTAGAATCTCAGTAGCCAGGCTAGAGCACAGCAGCAGCATGCCGGGAGCTGATGACTTCTCCTCCCCATGCTTGGTGGTTGTAGACAAACCTCAACAGCGGCAGAATCTTGGCCAAGCCGGCCTGGCCTCGGCTGCTCCTGGGGCTCGGCAAACCCCGACTCAGTCTGGGCTGGCGCGGGCTATGACTCAGTAGCATCAAGGTGTTAGCAGCCGCAGCTGCAGCCACAGCCACGGCCCGGCCCAGCCCGGCCCTGCGGCCTCCCCTCCCCTGCCTGGCCACCGATGGGGCCTGGCCCCGCGGCAGAGCCGAGACATGGGGGACCAGCCCTGTTACCTGCTCTCAGGCCAGAAGAGAAAGAGAGAATTCCCAGGACTTTTCAATTTTAACATGTGTGTTCACAGAGACGGTTTAAGCCTTTTTAGTGGCTTAACGAAGTGCCAATATTCAAAACAACTCACTGATTGGTTTTGTCAGGCACAGAGGACTCTCAGCGGCTCCTCTCAAAAAATCTCACCTCTGTGATGGCTCCGATGATAGAACCAGCACAGTAGTTCTTAGACTATTTGTTTCACTCTCTCAAAAAAAAAAAAAAAGTCTAAAATAATCTGATCTTCATAGAGAAAATCTTGTGTGTAACAGATAAGGAATATCATATTTTACTGTTATAGATACTGTTTGTGTGTGTTATTCAGATCCATGTAAACAAAATGACCTTTTCTTTTGAAGTTATGCTTTAAGAAAATCTTCATTTATTGTAGGCAATGTCATTTTGTAAAGGACCTTAATCTATCAAGACTGCTGAACACAGAAATGTTGCTGTATTGGTGGCCTGTATTGATTTCAGGTGGCTACAGCTTTCATTTGACGTGCTGGAATTTGTATAAAATTACTTTGGTTTACAGTGATAAAATTCCATGTTGACATAGAATTCACAAAAACAATGTCTGATGAAAAGTATTGAAATAGCAAATCTTATGCAAATCAAATCATTAGTCAAAATTTACTTAAAGACAGTAAAAATCTGACAGAAATATCCTTGATGGGATTTAAATCTCTCCAAAGTTTTCTTATCAGTTGGATGGTTTTGCAATTTTTTTACTTATGAAATGCCAGGTTGCATATTAATTGCATTCACTTATTTAGAAGAATAAATGACCATTTTGCATTTACTTAATGTAGTTTATATGGATTTAGTAGTACTTTAGTTTATTTTCTATTTAATTTTTAACAGTGCTAGGACTTGTAGTCCTAGCAATAAATAAATACACCATGTCTTTTCTTTGTTGCTGTTGGTTTTTATTATTCCCAATATTGAATGAAAGAGGCGAATCCCATCTGCTTTTAGTTAGCATGAAACTGCTTGGTCTTTGTTATGAGAATGTGCCCTAATTCATGCCTATAAAAGTTATAAACATCAGATATAAGAGATACATATATAAACACAGGAATACTTTTGTAGACACATAAAGGTCTGTCTCTTGTGAAACACATATGTGGGACATAATGGGTATATCCTAATAAATACCTGTGTAGGTAGCACCAGAATATTTTTGTAGACACATACAGACATGTCCTTGGGAGGGGCGTATGTTTGGGATAGAGGGTATATTTTTTGGTACATACATATATATAAGAGGTAAAAGTGTATTTTGTATCAAGCTACTTTTTGTATTAGACTGAAACATGTCGAGGCCATCCACCCCTGCAAGGGCTGGTTCCCGTAAAGCAGAGGAATGCGTGGTCTCTTGGTATTGATTAGATTTCCAGGAAAGGATTTACAAGTCAATAGCCACAGCTGGAGGATGTGACCCATCCCGGGAAGACCAACTCGACAGTTAACACTACGATAAGCTATCAGATGAAGATATGCAGCTTATCAGAGACATCACCACCTTCCTGGACACTGATGAAGTCTTCATCCATAATTCATCCAAGCCTCGGAAGAGCATTGTTTTCGGCTGGAACAACCCAAAGACTCAATTGAATAACTTTAGACTTTTTGGACTCTGAATACAAGGTTGCCTCCAGCGAATTAAACTGTATAAAAATCCGCTGTTCCGAGACCACAGTGTGACCAGTGCTATCCTGACTCTCTGTCAGTGGCCTGTCACCCAGCTGACGATTCCCGGGGTCAGAGCTGTTTCTCTTTATTGTGGCTTATTGTCCAGAATCTATGCCAAATTTTTCATTCAATAAATTAATTTTATTTTAATTTGGAAATTGGCTGTTGCAGAGGATGTTCTCAGCTAACTTGTCAGGTAATCCTAAACAAAACTTCCCAGTGCATACAGTACCACATAAAAGCAGTACAAACATACAGCAAACATGTCTTTATCTAAAAGATAGTTACGAGACATAAGACCAAATCAATATTCTATTTGAGGGTAAATAGCTAACAAATAGTAAAAAATCACTACAGATACAGAAGCAATGCCTTTTTTTAGGCATTGCTTTAATGCCTGATCCTAAATTACCTCTAGCATTAAACACCAGATTTTATTTAATAGAACTTAATGCTTTCAGATTTAACACTGAGAATTTTTCAACATCTAACTGACGAGTTGACTAATATGACATGAATTATCAGAAACACAATTCCTCAAGACATCATCTATTTTGATTATTACCAGCTCACCCGACAGGGTCCTGCATCTAAATTTTATGATTGCAAGCATTTAAAGTAATGGATCTTGAGAATAAAATACATTTTAATCTAGTAAAATACAATACAAGAACACTAAATGCAATGTGTAATAACAGAAGCATTATATTTCTTCTTTTAAGATGGTTATGCCACCAACTATGTGTATAAGGACTTCCTAGAACTTTGGAACAAATGAGCCTGAAGCTATAAAATAAGGTATAGTGTGTATATAATATAAGAAAATTGGTTAGTTATCTTCATCATTTAAGGTATGACAAAGTTAAGCATTCTTAATTCACACTCCTTCATTTTTTCAAAAGAAATTTTCTGTTTTATCAACTTCGCAGAAAAATTGTTACTGTTTTCCAAGAGAAGTTTCGATATTACACCTCCAAGGATGTGTTCAGATTGTTAGAGCTATTACTGAGAAGAAGATCAGAGATGAAATAACAGAAAGCCAGGAACAATCCATGGCAGAAATTTAGATGATTAAGGCTCAAAACATCTTACAATAGAAAAATTGAAATAATTAGTTTTCTTGAAGCTCTTATTTATATACATTTATATAAATGTAACATTACTGATGTTTAAATTGTCACATTAAAACATATTTGATTTACATGAGTCTAGGAGATTGCTTGAGTGAAATATCCTACTGTCTTTCCTTGCAGTGCCTTGGGCATTGATTCCTTAACTGCTTGTCTGAAATGAGACATAGATTTATATCTCTGAAGTTCATAAAGACAAGATAAGCTTTGGTGTGACTCATTTGGGCCATTTGAAGCCACATGCTTCTTTGAGCCAAATACAATTGAATTAAAAATACATCAGGCTGAAAAGATTAGATTGGTTACACCTGAGCCGAACTAGAAAAATATGAAAATTTGAAAAAATTTATATAATGAGAAAATTAATATAATTATTCCCTGTGTTGAAAAAAAAAAAAGGAACATCGAATCACAAATTCAAAAAGGAACAAGAATCAGGAAAGGTAAAAGGAACAGTTGATCTTTACTGCTCTGGGTTCTTTTCCTTACCAGTTGTTTTGTTTTGTTGTTGTTCTTGCAGTTCAGAATATGGCCATTTCATTAAACAATTTCATTAGACATGGTCATTTCATTAGATGGAATTAAATATAAAAATTGAATACTAACAACATGGTTAAGAGGGAATGCAAAAACAGTATGCTACCTAGAGGAACAAAGTCACTTTCATTCAATATCTTTTAATATGCTGTATTAAAAATACAGCAACCTCCATTTTCAGTGTAAAATCTATAACATATGCATTATAAGGTATACAGAATGTGTTATAAGACCTAAGCCTTGCTGATGGGGAGGAATAGAGCCTATGTACAAAAACAAAAATATAACACTACTGATCAGTGTAAAATCAAAGACAACAGGGCATTCAGGGTATTTTCTATGGTTTAAACTGCATAATTATCATTCATGGACAAGCAGGTGTATGACTCTTACTAGCACAAGATTTTGATCTGGATGGGAGATTGAGTGAAATGTCAAGCTGGTAAGTACAATTCTAAGTTATCTTCTGATTGTGTGCTGCCTAAATTTACTCTTCTTTCATTAAGTCCTAGATGGTATACCTCAAACAAATAATTAAAGAAAAAGAAAAAGAAACAGAACTCTAATTGGTCTGCTTAGAGGACATAGAACACTGAGACTGAACTGAATACAGATTTTTAAAGCTGTTGCTTCAGTCAACAGTAATAGCCTTCAGCTCAGGTAACTGGAGAGTTTGGCCAAAACCCCGAATGCTGCTAGAAACCTTTATCATGAACAATTGCAACACAAAGAACTATTAAGAAGAAATTTAAACTTAAGAGCTTCAAATTATGCAGCCAAAGTCCTATACATTCCTTAAAAAAAATGCAACCAAATTATTTACCAAAAATAAAAAGAGGCATTCTTTTTAAACAAACTGCCAATTTCTTATGTAGGAAGAAATGTTGGATTTTTCTTTTAACAACTCAAGAAAATATAAGACTTGTGGCTTTTATATATTTTGTTGGAAAATTATACAAAACAGATATACACAATCATGCTCTGCATAGTACATTGTTTAATATTAGTTTTTCCATAAATATTAGACAGAATAGAACTCAATAAAATAAATAAAGCTGCTATGAACTTAATCCATTTGTGTACAGTCAGCTGTTGCATCACAAATTCTGAAATGCAAGAAAAATTATCATATCAAGTAATCATCATTTTTTTAAGATTGTGGAAAAGTTTACCTTGTAGAACTTTAAATTATTTTTTAGCACTATTAGATCATTAAATGAAACATGAATTTAGTTATTATTTTGTAAATAAACTTAAATCATTGTAATTGGAGTTTCAAAACTTTGGAAATAATGACTTACAGTCCTTTGAATTCATAGATCACAATTTACAGTGATTAATCATCTAAATATTAATTCTTCAATTTTAGATTTTCATTAAGTATACATTGTATTGTACCATTGAAATTTAAACCCAGAAAACAAGCCATTTTTAAACCAAGTTGCTTAGAAATAAACACTTGTACCATCATGATATGACATAAAATAACATCACCTAAGCCCCCATCTGTTTATGCTGGTTGTTAGAAGGTGTCCACTTATAAGAAACAGACTTCAGATAAATGTAATAAGTCCAATAGATAACGCCCATGTAACAAAATGTTTGCTTCATCAGTTTGTGGAAGTGGTTGTAGGATGTTGTTACCTCAAGTGAGAGAAGCTAGACTTGATGACCTGGAATAGCCAAGTTCCACTAAAGTGCAAGAAATGAGTATGACTAAATGGTAGCAGAGAAATTTCTAGAAATTCTAAATAAAGATTTAATCCAGTTCTCATATATATCCCATTGATAAAATGATTGCAAATTCCTGCAAGATTTTCCCCTCTATTACCCAATATGAAGCATGAAAACAAAATGCAAAAAGTTCTAATTATTCAAGCTTTCATATCAGAGAAGAAACACAAACACTGCACTAAAGCAGTTCTAGAACAGAGCTCTGTTGTACTTTTTTCCCCTTCTATTTTAGCCTTTCAAGTCTTGTTGTCAGTTTTCTTCTTATAAATTATTCAGCTAAAAATAAGTGTCAGGAATTAAATAGCTTTAATCAGTATGAAGAAGCAGAACAGGACATGTGGGTAGAGCACCCTGCTGTTTAGACAGAAATACATATCTGGGTGCTATTCTGTTAGGATCCAAAACAGGTGATCAGTAGTTACAACCACACTTTGTGATGATTGTTATTTGCTTAGCATTTCTTCTGAAGAACGTGTGACACCAAAGAAAATTAAAAAATAGTCTGACTTTACTGTCCAGAAAACCACTTAATGAATATATGATTAACTTAACTTTCTGAGTAGACAGCACAGAGTAAAATTTTTCTCTCACCCATTCACAACAATCAAAACCAATATGATCCTGCATCTCAGATCTTATACTCAGTTTTCTGAATAGATAGGAAAGGGAGTTAATCGTTCCCTCCCCTCAGCACAGAATAATCTCTCTGGTTCATAACACCAACCTCTGACAGGGAACCAGGCAGAGCTCTCTGATGTAGCCACCTTCCACCATCTGCTCCTGCATCCATACATATGTTGTATACACACCCTTGCTGTGACCTGCTTTCTCTTCTGCTGCAGCACTCCCAACCCCTGCCTCTACCCCAGCTGTTTCCAAAATGCTGTCAGCTCTATCCTCTCTCTCCTGGTTGGCAAGAAATGGCTCATGGAAGTCTGGGTTTGACTGTAGAGTAATCAAGTAGTACATGGAGTCTCAACAAGCATCTGGTTAAAACAGCAGCTGTCAGTGCACATCATAACCTTTCCTTTTCAGCAGCAGCTGCGGCCAACTAACACAAAAAACGCAGGTGTTATAAAAGTCCTCCTATTCACTGTTAAATATGGCTGAAACAGTTAATTCTTCAAAAGTTACTGAAAAGTAATGACAGACAAAATGGTCATGTGAAACATATTTCTCAGGTAACCAAGCTGCAAATAAGATTACTGATTAATCTCACATTTCCAATCTTAAAACTACCATGTAATTTTGTTAGAAGGGCAGCTATCTCTTTTTTCAACTGTCTATTGCCATTGTATTTGAAGGGGCCTTTGTTTATTTCAGCATGATGGAAATTCAGCTTTCAGTATTCCATTTTTTCCCTGCAGGTGTCAGTTTTACTTTCTTCTGCATATTTTTTTTAGATCCTGTTCTTTACTATGCCATATGTATATATTTTTAACATCCTTCACTTCTTGCTTCAACTGCTCTTTATAGCACCTTACTTAATCATGTTGGCCTTTTGCAACCTTTATGCTGTTTAAATTTAAACAGAAATGGATTTCAATTGCAGTCTGTTCAAGTATTTCTTAAATATTCACCACTTCACCTCAGTACATTTGCCATGCATTATAGAATTTCTATCAAAATCACCCAAGGCATTTTACATTCTTTGAACTCAGCTTTACCAGAGTGAAAAAAAAATAGAAATAAATTCTAAAAACCCTTATGTATTTTTAAAAAGTGCTTACCATGATTTTAAAATTCATTAACGCACTGTTTTCAAATCCTAATGTTTTTTGACTTGAATTTTCTTTACATTGTGGTGTTACCTTTCAGCTAAAATCCAATTCACTTAGGTCAAAGTGTCAAATCACCTGAATTTTGTCCTTGCTGCGGTGCTATGGATTCTAGATAGCACAAAACCTAGCCCTTTTTCACACACAAAATCTTAGCCAATATTCACCATAAAATGTTTTTAGTAAATATTCCTAAATATCCAAAACAATGTATCAATATTTATATCAGTACTTGCAGTGCAAGTTCAGATACTTTAAATTTGAAAAAGTGTGATTAAACCATAGTTGATTGTGGAATTGATGTGGAAATATGAAACACAATTATGAAGGCTAAAAGTCAACTATTACTCTTCTATAGACATACATCATGCTTTTACTCTTCTGTAGAAATACATCATGCTTTGTAAGCATTAATTCTTTTTCTATCTAGTTACTGAGGGCTTCTCTCATTCTCTGTGTACAGGGATACTTTATTTTCACAAACAAGACAGTAGTCTATAAGGTATTTTTCACATGCAACACAATTTCTCTTTTGTATGAATATTTTTATCTTCCTTCCACAGCTTTAATATAAATATTTTGAAGATTCATAATTCCTCAAGAGCAAGAGGAATGGTATGTAACCCTGCATGAGACTCATGACCAGAACTGAACTTCTTTATGAAAGAAAAAGGCCTTTAAACATGTATAAAAAGTGTGTAAAAAGGATTAACACATGATTGTGGAATAACTCTATACTGTTAAATTTCAAATCGAACAAGACACAGTGCACTCCATTTTCATTCCATCAGAAATTATCTTTTCTATACCCAAAAAGTTCTATCTGATACACCTGATTTTTGTGCACATTTAATTATTACACTTATTTAGTGAAATTATACAACTGGTGGGTGTTGTCTCAATGATCAAGAAAGTAAAATCCAAATCCTGGATGTATTGCCAGTGTCTGATGCTAGCTTCACATACTCAGAATGCCCTGGCTTTGGATGTTTGTGAAGTACCATATTCATTTTTCAGACAGAATTAAATCCTCTGTTGGAGCAGTGTCCAAAGGCCCCAAGTATTTTAGGTTTGTCTGATTTTGGTTCTTTCCTTTGAAGCTCCCATAGCTTCAGGGTAGCTATGATAAATGTGAACACAAAAAGAACATCATTTAGAATTAATTTCTCAATGCGAGGTAATTGCTACAGCTATTTCTTCTCTTTCTCGAATTTTACATGCAGTAGCCTAGACATGAAAAAAAGAAGAAAAAAGTCTAATTAATCCAGCTTGATAAAACATCAGTTTCAGCACAAATCTGGCCAAAACTAACATACTGACTCTGTAACTGTTGGAGCTATTTTTCCTTCTTTTTTTTTTCTTTCTTTTCTTTCTTTTCCTTGTTACTTGTGGAATTTTTTCCCATTGAGTTGCTAAGAAGTGCTCAAGCACATGACTGAAGTGCTTGAGACAGCGTGGAGGGGGAACTCCTCTGATTTTCGGGAGTTTCTCTCGGGGGCTGCGGCAGAGATAACGCGAGAATGGAGGGCAGGTAAAAGACAGGGTTGGGGGCAGCTGCTCCCCCTGCTCTCTGGCATCAGAGGAGGACGGCCAGGCTGTCGCTTCCTGCGGGGAGAATTCACCGGCACCGCTGGAGCTCAGCCCTGAGGGACCGATCCCCATCTGCTCGTGTGCCCCGGGAATCGCGAACTTCGCCTCTCCCTGCCCTGCTCAGAGCTGGCCAGCGCTGTCCGGCCCTGCTGTTTTCTCCAGCACTGCTCTGGGTTTCTCCACGCTCTCAGCCGCACCCTCCCAGAGTTCCAGCTGCCACCGCGGAACTTCTGATAACTCTTGTCCACTACCCTGGGATTTTTGCTCATTCCTGCCGGCTGTGACCGTAACTTCACCAAAGGGGAAAGTGCCTGCAGTCGAGAAGGCTGTTATTGGGTCCCGGGTTCTGTTTGTTGTTAATGCCATAGTTATTGTTAATTTGCCTTGTTATACATACTAGTAAAAACCTGTTATTCCTATTCCCATGTCTTTGCCTGAGAGCTCCTTAATTTCAAACTTAAAATAATTCAGAGGGAGGGGGTTCACATTCTCCATTCCAAGGGAGGCTTCTGCCTTCTTTAGCAGACACCTGTCTTTCAAACCAAGACAGTAACCATAAAAATAACTCAACTAATTCAGCAAAAGTCTGGTTGATATAATTCATCTCTCTCCAGAAGAGGTTGAAATATATCATCAGTTTGTCATAAATATCCATGTAGTAATGTTTCAAATTGTTTGAATGGACACTTTTGGAAAATAAACATACAGTGTAGCTATGAAGGAAAAATAAATCCACAACCAATTAGTGTATATTTCGGTATTTCAGAATAAAAAGAAAAAAATTATGTTGCATGCATTAAAGAAAATACAAATTATCAAAAAATCCAAACAACCTCATAAATGAAAACTTATTAGCTATTTTATTACATGGTTATTTCAAAATGGGAATCTCATCTTGAGTAACAAAAATATGTGAGCCAGTAAAAATGAGCATGGATATTAATAAAGTCAGAAGTGAAATTACATCTTGCATTCTCTTGTTTTCTGATTTTGGAAAGAGAAAAGCTTACAGAATTTCTGTTTGTGATTTTCCAGTGCTCATTAAGACTCTTGGAATTCTTCCTAAAACAGATAAATGCTGTAGTCACTGTTAATGTACTGAATAAGCTTTAACTGTTCTTAAATTAAATCAAATACACAACCACTCAATGGCCAAACTTCATGATGGAGTGTGATTTTATGCCAGGCAAGCATGGGTCCTTGCAGCAAACAGGATATAATAATCAATGCCTGTACTCTGATATTCTCACAGCCAACTTCAAAGTATGACTCCAAAGAGCATTTCTGTTCCAGTCAGCAAATGACAGATGCCTATTTGCCTTTATGTCCCCAGCTAACCTTTACAGCTCTGAAACTGCCACTTAGCAGCAATTCTTCCACTTGCCTGTGTATGGAACTGATTTACCCTCTTCTCTCTATCTCCTCTCCTTCTCCCTATTCACTTATATTCATACTTCTATCATTCCAAATAACAAAAGAAGGAGTCTTAAAATGCCATGAGGTTGTCATGAATATATATGGAGGGGGCATAAATCACAATGCAACATGCTTGTCATTCTAAGCAAAGAACAAAACTGAGTGTTGAAAATTATAGTGTTTGTATTTCTGAAAATTTATGCAAGAACTTGCTGGAAGAACAGCAATCCTTTCTCCTGATGCATGAAAATAGTCAAATCAACAGCTGAAAAGTTTGAGTCCTCATTGTTATAGGAACATAGAATTGTAGACTCACCTAAGTTGGAAAAGAACTTTAAGATCATTGAGTCCAACTTCAAACCTAACACAATGTCATGGTTTAACCCCAGCTGGCAACTAAGCCCTACACACAGCTGCTCATTCTGGGATATGTTTTCCAGTGTTTCACCAACCTCATCATAAAGAAATTTCTTCTTTATGTCTGGCCTGAATCTACCCCCTTTTAGTTTAAAATCTTTAACTGTTGTGCTTTTAAAAACCCTTTTGCCATCTTTCTTGTAAGGTGCTCTTAAGTAAAGAAAGGATGCAGTGTGATCTTCACAGAATCCTTTATTCTCCATGCTAAACATCCCTCTCTCCATCTCTGCTCATAAGACAGGTGCTCCGTCCTGCTGATCATTTTGTGGCTCACCTCTGGTCTTTCTCCAACATGTCCATGTCATTCTTGTACCAAGGATTCCAGAGCTGGATGCAGTACTCCAACCTCTTTGTACCTTTAATACTTAAAATATTATATTTATGTCAGTATTCAAACTCCCACCTCACCTTCATCTTGCTGTCTGAAGGTACTTACCGTTCCTACCATTCTGAAAAGTAAACTATGTCTTCATGGAGCTGGTCTTCATTTTATCAGATCTGACATTGGAAAGGTAATATTTGATACTGGATCATTAGTGAAAGAGAGGTAATAGAAGAACAGTTTTTTGTTAGAGGATACCAATATGCTGCACAGTCTGCTGCAAAAAGATGCTCTTTCATTCTTCTGCTCCCTTCTTCTCCTGATAATCCTTGCAATTGGCTTGCTTTCACTTTTGCTTAGCCATACCCCAAGAAAGTGCAATATGTTACTGGACAGTTTACAAGACTATTTAATGGACAGTTAAAAAGATCATAAGCACCATCACTTTAATATGTTCTCATCTGTTATGCCTGAAAAGGTATTTTTGCTCAGGTCCCAAGCAGTTTATCAGCATACAGCTAGGAATATTTTTATGTTGACATCTGGATTTCCAGGAAAGAGGCCTCCAGCCAGTACATAGTTGCTACATTAACATGTCTGGATAGACACAGCTTATCCTTGAAATAATTCTCCTTAGAATTCTCTAACATTCAGACATATTCTTCTTGAAAAATTCTAAGATTCCAGTAATACCTTCAGGGCATCATACCTTTAGCACTGGATATGCTTCAGGCAGAGTTTGCAGAATTCATCAAAACAAAGCAGGTGCATCAGGAGGACATTAAAAATAAGGGTAAGATACACACTCTTAAAATTTACCAATATTTGAAATAGCAGAAGGGGACATGGAAGTGATAGATTAGAAAATAGAAACCGTTTGTATTGTTTCTCTTTTTTTTTGTGCATATACGGTGCTTGTGTATTTGAGAAAGCAGGCTTTCTGAGATTTGCAGGATAGATGTGGACTCAGAACAAACATTACATTTTTTCTTTGTTTTTCTGTTATATGTTACCTTATGTCCCTGTCTTATTTTGTCCCTCGCCATTTTTCACACACCTGAATCAAAAGAATGTGTATAATAGTTAATGAAATTTCATCACGTATTTCATCTTTCTGCTTAGCACAGTTGATGTTTGGTCTGTATTTTCTAGGGAACAGAAAAACAGAAATCTGAGAATTTCAGTTTAGCTTTCTTAAGGAAAATAATAATCTATATAATTATTTTAAAACTGACAGTATGTTTAACCTCTAGTGTCACTGTCAGGATGAATTCTCTCTGTGACAGAGTATCTGCATTTGCCCTGCAGCAACAGTGAATGTCCACAAAATTCACACCATCATTTGTGGTGTGGTCTTTGAGTTTATTGGGGGAACTTCGGGGGAATTGCCATGGAAAAAGTTACCACAGGTTTAAAGGATGCCGTGGTTAGGGTGAGACAAAAGGGGCTTCTCCCATGGTGCCCTGCAGCATTATGTTAATCTGCCCTTTCCCCATAGGTCACTGCCCTTTGCCCTGCCCTTGTACTACCCCTGTGCCCCCAAATGATTGGTCCCTGACCCCATACTTAACCCAGGGCTCTGCACTGTTTTTTTATCTCTGTCCCTGGAATTCCTTCAGTGTGACTCTACAATAAACCTCACTGGAACTCTATACAGAGATCCTTTCCATCTTTGTTCTCTGACTTATCTGTGGTGTGAGTGTGGATTGAGTGACCGTCTGTACTTGTCCGAGCGGCTTTCTCAGAAGACACTTTTGGGAAGGTAGCAGTCAAGCACCATCCATTTTGCCACACTGCTACAATAATTTTTTGTATATAGGTCTAATTCTTATAAAGCTTAGCCATGATCCAGGCTGCAAGGTAACTATCATGAATCTGAGTACACAAATGCTTGGTTCTTGCAGTAATGGCTATACATTTAGGCTAGAAGTCATCAGGCAACTTTAATAACCTTATACCAGAATCTTTGGAGAAAGAATCTCTGAAAAATTAAAATCTCAGATTTCATAAGCAAAAACTAACCGAGATTAATGTGATATTACCTGTTGAAAATGTCTGTAGTTAACGCTTAGTAATCAGAGTTGACAAAGAAAAAAGGGAGAATAAGTGCAAACTCAAGAAGCTACAGAGATTAAAGTTTAAGAATTCAGCTGTTGAGTTACTCATAGTATTTTGATAAACTTTGCACTGGTTGATAATTGACATACAATCCAAAATCTAATTTCTTCACCCTCATTTTATTTCTCAAAGAACTACCAATATGGTGAACTATAGATCTCAAAACGGCAGTTCAAGAAGATGTCATCTGTGATCAGTGCTTAAACTAAACTATTAGAAATTTTAGAAGTCTCTGACCATTATGGCCATAAGAAACATCACAAATTTCTGAACTTTTTCTATCAGTAAGAATGGCAGATGGCAGTACATTTTGAAACTTTCAACAGAACTCTGTCAATCCTTGTCCTTTATAGCTCCACTGTCTTTATTCTATGCTAGACTGCCAGGTGGCCATAAACTGTAGGTTTTCAAAAAAGAAAGAGAAAGTTTTCCTCTGTTTTTATTAACTTTTAAAACCTGGTAGTCAAAAACTTATTAAGAGGAAAGCCTCCAGGAAAGGTGAAATAAATTGTAAATCATCTCCCAAGATAACTATGTTTTTCCAAATAGACCCCTACAAACCTTGTTGCACTATAAAAGAAAAAAAGTCTTGCATAGTGGGAGAAAATATTCTCTTTAAAGTTCTGATTACACTACACAGCACCAAGGAGTAAATTAAAGACATCTTGTATGAATGGCTTTGAAAATTTATCATTTCCATTGACGCTGATCACTACTAAAATTCAAGAACTGTGAATATCTAAGTAATTTTTTTTTTTGTGGCTGGGCAGGTAGACTACCATATATAGTCAAAATTCAGTAGACAGTAAGTTATTGATGTTCTGCCTCTTATTTCAATTGCTGCACTTGTAGTTATCACCTAGGAAAGGATAAAAATTACAGTCCATCCCATCATATTGAACAACAGAAAATATTCTGTATTTCAGTCACAGAGTCTTCAAGTGCTAATACAATTTACTTTTGGAAACAGCTTGAAACAGGGTCACTACATCTCAGAGCTATACATGTTTATTTAGATGATAAAAAAGGTAGAGCCATTGCCTAGGTTTTACTGCCACTCAGGCTTTACAAGTCACAAAACTATTAATGTCATCAGATACTAGTTTACTGGTTTTTGCTTCTGTCTTTCTGGCACAGCACTATGTCAGCAAGAACATTAAGTGAAAGTGAAGCAGAGCTGGTTTTCATGCTAGGCAGTGTACAACAGGACGGATGCAGTGGAAATAAATACAGCAGATTAATATATCTTGAAATGATACCTGCTTCCAGAATGGAAGTAATTTTGTGCTTCTTACAGCAGCGGTAAGAAGTAGAGAGGGGAGAGGGGAATCAGGTAGAGAAGCAAAAATATCCTCACAGCTTTGATTCAGGTTACAAAATGCTTTGGACTCTTGAAGTAGGCTCATTTAGGATAAAAAATATTAAACCTCAGAAAACCAGTGTGCTGGTTTTGGCAACCACAGACGCAATTTTCTAAGAGAGGTTACCAAGAGCTTCCTCTGTGCCTAACAAAACCAATCAGTAACTAGTTTTGAGGATTGACATCCGGTTAAACTACTTTAAAAAAGTTAAATACACCTCTGTGACACACATTTAAAGACCAGCAAGACCAGGAAAAGCTCTCTTTCTTCCAGCCTGGGAACAGGTAACAGGCCAGCCTGGCTTCCCACCATGGCCAGAGCGGGCTGGCCAGGTTCTGCTGTGGGCCGGGCCCCAGCGGCTTCTGGGCAAGGGGAGGGGAGGCCACCAGCCTGCCACTGAGCTAAAGCCTGGCTACTAAGATCTAGCGCTTTCCCCCCACCACAGCTGCTGAAGAAATATTCATTGTAAACAGCTGCAGCTGCTCCTGGCAGAGATAACATGACTATCTGCAAGCCCAGGCAAGATATTAACTCTTTCACTGCACAGATGAAACTTGCAAACATTCAATCCTCTCTCTAATGAAAGAAAAGAGTGAAGACATGTAGAAGACAACATGAAGACACTAAGGTCAGTAAAGAAGCTTGAACAGAGAGAGAAAAAAGTGATGAAGACCCTTTGCTCCCAGGAAAGAAGAAGAAAACCTCTGTCCCCAGATCTTAGACATAGATGAAGAGAACCTTTGCTTTTTGAACAGCTCATCCTTAAAAGTGTACGCCATTACTTAAAGAATGAACCCTCAAAAACAGTTGTGGGGAAAGCTATAAGTTGAGGAGAGAGACTTTTTACAGAGTGATCAGATTTCCCTTTTTCCCAGGAGACTGATTTGCTGTGACATCAAAGCCATGAGAGAACAGTTTCTTGTGGAGAAGTCTCCATGGCATGACAGGAGAAACTCCTCTCCCTAAGAGAACTGAAGAAAGACTATTTTTAGAGGTGGTAAACTGACTGAAAATCAGGTTTTGTCTCTTTATGTTGTCAGTGGGAAAAATGAGTTGGGGAGAGGAAAACTGTTTTAAAGGTATATTCTGATTCTTATTATTCTTCTTTTAGTCATGTTACTGAAGTTTTTTTAATACGCTTTTAAAGTTTGAGCCTGCTTTGCTCTTCTCCTACTCCTATCTCGCAGCAGAAAAGGAGTAAATAATTTTAGTGGGTGCATGGGCATTTGGCAAGCACTAAACCCACTACAACCAGCTAGACATATATTTAATATCTACAACTGCTAATCAGTTCTCAGTAATCTAGGTGAAAAAAAACTCCTAGTGTGCACTTTGTGTTGCCNNNNTTTTTTTTTTTCCTAGGGATGGTCCCATCCCTGAAATTTCTACGGAAAACTGCATTGGAGTGAGAGTATCCATCACACAGTTTAATTAAATTTGTGTGTTTATTTAATCAACAGATTTGCCAACTAAACAAATATTACTGCAATGCCATTACACATTACATTTAGTTAAATATTTGGTTACTGTATAATATGTCTCATTATATGCTTTGGCAATATTGTATAATACGCATAATAGTGCTAGACAACAGCCTTGGGGCACTGCATTAAGTACTAAAATTTCAATGCTCCTTAGGCAAAGAAGAACATGAGATGATAGAGTGCTTCTGCATCTGAGCTTCAACTTGGAAGCTCGAGGATAATTAATAAGGGACTTGGAGGAACATATGGGGAATAAAAAAGTAACCACTTAGTAAATCACAAAGCCCATGTGATATACTTTAGGTTAGGGTTTGTCTCCAGTCTTCCCAGAGTACAATTAAATAGTCTTAGAAGAATAATACTGGAAGGCATTGTAAAAATATTTTTGTTCAATTCAGAGTAATTTAAGACAAATGTACAAAAATATTCCTCAGACTTTCAAATACTTTTTTTCCAGGAAATCCATTTACTAGCATATGTTACATGTGGTACACTTTAATGGTACAGTATTTCCAATACTTTACATTTGTCCTACATTTCCAAAGTACTTTACTTTAGAGAGGGAAGGAGGAAGGGAGAGAGGGAAGGGAGGGAGGGAAGGGAGGGAAGGAGGGAGGGAGGAAGGAAGGAAAGGAAGGAAGGAAGGAAGGAAGGAAGGAAGGAAGGAAGGAAAAAAAAAAGAAAGAAAAAA
>VWZV01013548.1:0-11710 GCA_013397155.1 Irena cyanogastra | reverse complement strand
AGGAAGGAAGAAAGGAAGGAAGGAAGGAAGGAAGGAAGGAAGGAAGGAAGGAAGGAAGGAAGGAAGGAAGGAAGGAAAAGAAAGATTATTTAATCAATTTAATCAAGTATTTTTACTTGATACTCTTTCTCATAGTATCTGTCTGGACAAAATGTCCAGAGCTGCATAAACACATCACGTGCATTAATGATGTGGATGCAGGACTCAAAGGTATGCTAATTAAGTTTGCCCATGATACTAAATTGGGAGGAACTGCAACTCCTTCATGGGCAGAGCAGCTTTCTAAGAGACATCTTGATGNTGTACGCCATTACTTAAAGAATGAACCCTCAAAAACAGTTGTGGGGAAAGCTATAAGTTGAGGAGAGAGACTTTTTACAGAGTGATCAGATTTCCCTTTTTCCCAGGAGACTGATTTGCTGTGACATCAAAGCCATGNGCACCTGGGATGGGGCAACTCTGGGCATACAAACAGACTGAGGAATAAGATGCTGCAAGGCAGTACCACAAAAAGGGAACTGGGAGCAAGTTGAATACAAGGCAGAAGTGCCCTGGCAGCCACGAGGGGCAACCAANACTGACTGAAAATCAGGTTTTGTCTCTTTATGTTGTCAGTGGGAAAAATGAGTTGGGGAGAGGAAAACTGTTTTAAAGGTATATTCTGATTCTTATTATTCTTCTTTTAGTCATGTTACTGAAGTTTTTTTAATACGNAGCTGGGCAAGGGAGGGGATTGTGGTTTATGGTGACACAGTATAAGAAGTTTATAAAGTTATTAGAAAGTGGCCAAAGAAGAGACATGAAGATGAGCAAGGATCTGGATGGGAAGCTGTATGACAAGCTNTTTAATACGCTTTTAAAGTTTGAGCCTGCTTTGCTCTTCTCCTACTCCTATCTCGCAGCAGAAAAGGAGTAAATAATTTTAGTGGGTGCATGGGCATTTGGCAAGCACTAAACCCACTACAACCAGCTAGACATATATTTAATATCTACAACTGCTAATCAGTTCTCAGTAATCTAGGTGAAAAAAAACTCCTAGTGTGCACTTTGTGTTGCCCCACTTGCTGTTTGGTCTTGTTGCATTGCATTATTTCATTAATAAAACCATTATTAAAATTCAAATGAGGAAATAATCTTTACCTGAGGAGTTCCTAATGCTTTAAATCTTTCCAACTGAACTCACTTCAGTCATTTGATAACACCCTGGAATACACATTTAGATATTTTCTTTATATGTGAGGAACTGGCAGTATTTTGGACAATGTTACTGCAGAAGTGAACACATAAATGACATTGTGAAATTTTAAACATTTTAGAAGACAGCTATTTGAATGAAGTGGCAAATATAGCAGATTTGAAGTGTATCAACTTCAAATCGACTTGGGCCACTGATAGGAAATTAATTCAAAGCACAAGACTTTTGCAGACTTTTGCAGATGATGATTGATTAGAAACTGCTTCTCATGTACTAGATAAGGTCCCAACGCATCTTGTGGCAATAAAGTTTTTAGAAGTGAGAGTATTTTTGGAAGTGAGAATATTTCCAGGTATTCAAAATCTTCCAGCATAAAATGGAAGAATAATCTGTAGAGGAAAAGAGAGGGAGGGAATCATATAATTCTGGTGTGTCCAGTATGCTGTCAGCAAGTTACAGCAGTTTTTCCTCCTGTGCTATAGCTATACATGAAGACAGATGTTTTAAATTGCAGTCAGTGAATCATGAACATATTTTATACACATATATATATGTAAACAAATACCATCTTCTCTCCATGTGTAGCAACTATTCCTGAATCATATTCTTTTGTGGTTTTTTTAAATGAAGTATAATAAATAGAAGAATAAACTCCTGATAATTTAGCTAATATGAAAGATGCTGAAAATTCTACTTAATAAATGTTTATATTGATTTTTGTGGAAAGGTTCCTGAAAATGGTACCTTTTTTTTTTTTTCCTAGGGATGGTCCCATCCCTGAAATTTCTACGGAAAACTGCATTGGAGTGAGAGTATCCATCACACAGTTTAATTAAATTTGTGTGTTTATTTAATCAACAGATTTGCCAACTAAACAAATATTACTGCAATGCCATTACACATTACATTTAGTTAAATATTTGGTTACTGTATAATATGTCTCATTATATGCTTTGGCAATATTGTATAATACGCATAATAGTGCTAGACAACAGCCTTGGGGCACTGCATTAAGTACTAAAATTTCAATGCTCCTTAGGCAAAGAAGAACATGAGATGATAGAGTGCTTCTGCATCTGAGCTTCAACTTGGAAGCTCGAGGATAATTAATAAGGGACTTGGAGGAACATATGGGGAATAAAAAAGTAACCACTTAGTAAATCACAAAGCCCATGTGATATACTTTAGGTTAGGGTTTGTCTCCAGTCTTCCCAGAGTACAATTAAATAGTCTTAGAAGAATAATACTGGAAGGCATTGTAAAAATATTTTTGTTCAATTCAGAGTAATTTAAGACAAATGTACAAAAATATTCCTCAGACTTTCAAATACTTTTTTTCCAGGAAATCCATTTACTAGCATATGTTACATGTGGTACACTTTAATGGTACAGTATTTCCAATACTTTACATTTGTCCTACATTTCCAAAGTACTTTACTTTAGAGAGGGAAGGAGGAAGGGAGAGAGGGAAGGGAGGGAGGGAAGGGAGGGAAGGAGGGAGGGAGGAAGGAAGGAAAGGAAGGAAGGAAGGAAGGAAGGAAGGAAAAGAAAGATTATTTAATCAATTTAATCAAGTATTTTTACTTGATACTCTTTCTCATAGTATCTGTCTGGACAAAATGTCCAGAGCTGCATAAACACATCACGTGCATTAATGATGTGGATGCAGGACTCAAAGGTATGCTAATTAAGTTTGCCCATGATACTAAATTGGGAGGAACTGCAACTCCTTCATGGGCAGAGCAGCTTTCTAAGAGACATCTTGATGAATTAGAGAGCTGGACAATCACCAGCTCTATGGAGTTTTACAAGGGTAAGTGCCAGATTCTGCACCTGGGATGGGGCAACTCTGGGCATACAAACAGACTGAGGAATAAGATGCTGCAAGGCAGTACCACAAAAAGGGAACTGGGAGCAAGTTGAATACAAGGCAGAAGTGCCCTGGCAGCCACGAGGGGCAACCAAGTCCTGGTGGGCATCAGGCCCAGCATTGCCAGCTGGGCAAGGGAGGGGATTGTGGTTTATGGTGACACAGTATAAGAAGTTTATAAAGTTATTAGAAAGTGGCCAAAGAAGAGACATGAAGATGAGCAAGGATCTGGATGGGAAGCTGTATGACAAGCTGCTGAGGTCACTTGTTCTGTTCAGCCTGGAGAAGGGGAGACTGAGAGGAGACCTCACTGCAGTCTGCAACTTCCTTGTGAGGGGAAGAGGAAGACAGGCAGACACTGATCTCTTCCCTGTGGTGACTAGGGACAGGTGACCCTGTGGTTATCAGGTAATCCTGTGGTGATCAGGTGACCTGAGGACTAACCTGAAACTGAGTCAGGGTAGGTTTTGGCTGGATAGTAAGAAAAGGTTTTTTATCCAGATGGTGTTTGGGCACTGGAACAGGTTCCCAAGAGAAGTGTTCACAGTACTAGTCTGGTAGAGATCAAGAAGTGTTTGAACAATGCTCTCAGGCTTATGGTCTGACTTGCTGGAGGTGGTCCTTTGCAGGGACAGGAGTTGGACTAAATGGTCCTTTTGGATCCCTTCCAACACAGGGTATTCTATGATTGATTAAAACCACCATTAAATCCATTAAAACTGCAGATGGCTAAATGATTATTACTCTCAGCAAACACTATATGGGTCTTATTGGATCTCTGTGTAACTTTCAGTAAAAGATATTGAAGTGAAGGAAACAGAGCTTGAGCCCCAACAAGTGATAACATAATTTTTGTTTGAAAGCTTTAACTGTGATTTTTCTGACTGGTACACAGCTCTGAAAAATCAGAAATTAAATATCAGAATAATTTAATGTATGTTAATCCCAGTCCTCTAGTCATAGACAGTGGCTAATGGCTAATAACTAATAAAAGTTTAAAGCTTCTTCAGATGGCAGATGCATTCAAAGCAGCTGTTGCAATGTCCTGCAGTGTCCATACAGGGAGCTTTAGACCACCACAGGAAAAATCACTGAGGGTCAGCTTCTTATCACTGATGTATGGTTCTAGAAAGGTCCGTATTTAGTAGGTTTGCAACAATTTAAAAAAATACACCTTGTCATTCATGACGTGTATGTACATACTGATTTCGCCATTTCTCCAGAACAACACAATGAGCTGAGTATTCATGATTATAAAGCACTCAAGATAATGCAGTTTAGTTCAAAAGGGCTGTGCTTTAGTATATTCCAAATACGGTATATTCCTGCTGATGATTGCTTTTGCTAGTGATCCATTTCTTAATTTTCCAAATATCTAAATTTTTTCCCTCATGTGTACAATATTAATAAAGAAATCCCAAATATAATACAAAAATTGAAAACAATTAGAACGTGCTAACAGAGATATGTCTTGAATTGATCTACAGTTGTATATTCAGAACTACAAAAGAGGAAACAATTTTGAGAATCACAGACAAAGCAAAATAAATGATAGATTTTTTCACTCAGTGGATTGATTAAAACTCTTAAAAGTTCTGAGTTAATAAGGATGCATTTGATGTTTAAGAAAGCTAAACTTCTTAATCATTTCCTCTATTTTTTAAATTATCTCTTTTTTTTCTTAGTGTTAAAAAGTGCCCAAAATAAATAAAATCAAATAGATGGGATTAATTGAAATTAAAATTATTTTTCTTAAACACTACTAGCTCAGAAAATAATACAAATCCTCAGATAAACTGAAAAGCAATGTAAAATATGAAAAAAAAAGTAGAAATGGCAGCATAAATGAAAGTATAAAATAGTTAATAAGATTGCTAACACACTTGTTCAGGAGAAAAAAAATTATCTGGTCTAACATGAATAGGCAAAGCAGTAGAAATTAAGGTTAATAGAAAAGTGCATGAATGTGGGTTCAGTCCTGGTTTCTGAGACTGATAACTGAAAATCAGTAGTCTAGAAAATGTAGCAGTTATTTTAAAAGCTCTGCAATATGTAGAGTGCAATTGATTCTGAACGTTCTGAATGGTGATCTATTAAAGTGTCAGAAATATAAAAGCCCTGTTGCGTAGACAATCAGCTCTATAGAACTTCTTTGTCATGCTTCTTTTTATAGTTCATTGATCTAGGAACCATAGAGACTGGATAGTAAGTCCTTCATAACAGCTTGATCCACATGTTGCCTGCCACATAAAACAATCAAACTCTGGTTTAATTTATATACCTTTAACCAGATCCCAAAAGACAAAATTGAAAATTTCAGAAAAAATATTCTAGAAGATATCCATAATTTGCCTTTATGAAGATTTACTTAAAATAGAATTTTGTGGGGTGAGTGGCACAGATAATTTGAAGTTCCACTCTTCTTCTTTTATATGTAAATATATATATATATTTGCAATATGTGCTCTGGCAGTATTAGCAGCATCCTCATAAAATGCAATTCAGATGGTTGAAAAAGCCTTTTGAGATAGTATCACTGGCACGAATGAGTATTCTTTGAATAAGGCAAGGCTGTCTCAAAATGAACAGGTTTATCTAATGTCTTTGTATTCTCTATTATATAAATTTTCTCTCTGATGATTTTTTATGACAATTACTGACCTAAGAAAGCCATACAATCTCTTTCCATCTAAGGGTCATAAAACACACTCAGTGAAGACCCTGCTATTTACTAGGTTATATCTGTTGTCAAGTGAGAATGGTGAAAACAATTTATTTGGCATCTTATCTGCATAGTGCTGTATCAGCTGTGTACAAAGTATGAACAAATCCTAATGTTGAACCTCAGGGTATTTGCTTGTCTGAATTCTCATTCTGTTGGCCAACAGGAAATTATTACAACTACCCTCTGGAGATTCATTTCCCTTAGAGAGGGAGGGTGGCACAGCCTGGAGATTCATTTCCCTTAGAGAGGGAAGGTGGCACAGTTTTTCTTTGCAAACTGCACCTCACAGTGCTAATTTCTGACTTGATCATCTTTTATCTCAATCTTTGTGCTACCATTTGTTTTTTTTTCTTAAAATAGACATACAACCCAATATACTTATGAAAATGCATGTAGCTCTTCAATATAGATTTTAGATTTAGATTGAGAGACTAAATAGTTTTTCCTTCTAAGTGACTTGCATGAATACTGACATCATAAGACTATACAACCACTGCACCATTGCATGCAATTTATTACTCTGTTAAAAAAAAAAAGCAAACTAAACCTAGCTTGATAATGCTTTTCTCTTACTTTTATTTTTTATTTTTAACTTTCAGCCGATATTCTCCAAAGTTCCTGAAGTGTGGCATCTCAGAAGAGGTATTTCATGATCCCAATGTCCAGATATATTCTGGTACAGTTAGGCAAGTAAAGCAGGAGAAAGGAAAGGAAAACAGTGTCATATTGTATCCTCTCATGCATCACCAGTACAGAATGGGCTGTAAATCTTATTTAAGTAGCAGCTTTAGCAGCAAGTTGTAGACATGGGAAGGTACTTTTTATTTTTGACTATTTTGAAACTGTTTTAGGAGAACATGTTAAATAAATGTGCAAGCCACCGAACCATTCCATTTCAATTTATCTTACAATTATTAGTAATTTTAAAGCAAGGCAACTAAAGCTTTTGTTTTAAACTGCAACTATCCAAATTTGGAAATATTTTTAGTTTCCAGATTTGATCTGACAAAGAATCTCATTAACATAACTGAAATAATTTGCTTTGCCTCATTTAGAAACGTCAGCAAAATGAAACAAACAACCAAGGGAAAAAAATCCACTCTAGTAATCAGTCTTGTCTTGCTGAAAGATTCATTGTGGATTAATAGTAAAATTATGAAACATGTCATGATGAAAGATAAAATGCCTATTTGAGAAATCTGCTGGCAAATTAGTACCTATGGCCTTTATCATAGATAGTATCACTGATTAAAAGAGGGATTCAGACTTGTGGAAGGCCTCTCTCTCTCTGGGGTCTCTTTGCATGGGGAGACCTCTTGCAAAGGGTCTATGCTAGAATTGAGAGACAAACGGGAACTTTTTCGGTCTTCAGGTTTGCTGTTTATTTCTTATCTTATCAAAACTTTTCTACACCGCCTGCACCAGGCTTAGTGTGGTGAGAAGTACAGCGAAAAAGGTCACAAGATGTACAGTTACAAGGTCTTTTAAAGCTATTTTGTCCAATTAACTCTAAAAACATACTTTATTTCTACTTCTCTGCCAATAACTAACTTTCTGATATGTAGCATCTACATCGTGACTTTCCCAAACTAATCACTCAGTGCCACTAATACTACAGAAAATGGAATTGAAGAAGAAGGAGAAGAAGGCAGGGCAACGCCCAAAATTCTCTATTTTGCCCTCTATCCACCCTCATACTAAAAAACCTAAAGTCTAAATTTTTCATCCAGTGGCAGCTACACTACAATTCAACTTATATCTTAACAGATTGTACATCATCCAAAAGCTTAGGGAGTTTTCTCCACGGACGGAGGTCAAAGGCACTGCTTTCAGGAGGATCAGGGTTTGTCAGAACAGACAGAGGAACATTCCCTGTGTCCTGGGTTTCAAAAAGACTAGACGGTATTTTGTCGCAAAACTCATTTATGTAAGTATTACTTCCAGCTTACAACTTTTGAAAGGACTGAAGAAAAGTAGGATATTTACTTGAGCTGGCCTTCTGTTATAAATTAAAACCACTGCCTAGTCTTTTTGCAGTATACGTGACTAGTTTTACTAGTTTAATTTTTTTTCTGTTGGGTTTTAGTTTTGAGAGATAAGTGTTACCAATGATTATCAATTTAATTAAAACAAAGAAATTAAAAGTCTTCAAAATTCTAGACAATTTCTAGAAAGAAATTGGTTTTGAGAATTCTTTAAAGTCCTCCCTAATTGAGAGCACAGTTAACTACTATAAAGGTTCACATGTACCCCAATAGTACCATGCTATTTCTGTGTTTTTTCCTAGCATGAATGGAAGGCAATCTAGTCTAAGAATAACTGTTACTCTTCTAGTTCCTTGTTTCCTGTCATCCACACTCCAGTTAATTCTCTTGGGAACAACCAAACTTGACCTTTATGGATTAAAACCTGCACTTGAATGTCAAGTGATTTCATTCCAAGGCCTACTCTAGAAGCTGGTTTGAATAGGATGGATTTGAAGCATTTCTGTGCACAACAGAGTTATTTCTTTAGGTAGCTGAGAAACAACTATCTTGCTATTTGGCCTTCAAGCTCATTAAAAAAAAAGATCAGGCAGAAAACAAAATCTCATATTTTTAATGGGAAAACAAAGATAAATTAAATAAAAAGATAAGTTGGTTAATAAGTTCTATCTACTTCAGAACGTTCTCACAAGGAATGCAAGGTACATATTAATACCATGTCCACAGAGAGGCAATATTGATCTACCACTTCTGTTGCAGTGAATAAGCATGTCAACAGTGCACAGACAATGCTGAATGTGGAAAAGAATGTTCACTGTTATTTTTATTCAAATATTTGAGTACAAAAGGAAATGCTGAAATCTAGATGCAAACTTGCCACAAAAATATAATCATTCACTGTGTATACTATGAGACTAGGACTCTGGTTCTGAAAGTTGATGAATCCTCTTCAAGAATGCTGCTACAATGGTGTAAAAATAGAAAAGTTGCAGTAAAGCCCCTTTTTAGAAAGCATGGCCACTGCTTTCTAAAATCTGAGGCCAGGCCAGAGCCATAAGGAAGCTATCAGCTGTTGTATACACAGCATAAATCTCTTTAATGTGAACAAGAGTTACAGGGAGCCTTATGACTGCTCAATCATTCAAGCCAATTACAGCAGCCAGTCTTTCAAGCCCTCCTTTGCACAGACCTTACCATTCACAATACTGCACATGTAAATAAGTGTGAAAAATAGATTTGGAAAGGATTCTCAAAACTTGACTCAAAGCTCACACAGTTTTGTACGTCTATATGCAAACTCTGAGATAAGGTGTGCTGACTTAGAAAGGCCATGGAATAGAGATTACATTGTTGAGAGAGAGATTGAACTAGAAACAAGTTTCAAACTATGGCCTTGTAGAGAGACCAGATATTCTGGAGAACTAGAACTGTGAAAGATGCATTGTAGCAAGATCACGTAGGGTAAAATAATAGGTGATTGGTGATAGAAGTATTGGCAGCATTGTGTGGCAAAAGCTAAAAACAGCTTAAAAGGCTGAAAAACATTTATAAGGTATTGTAACCAGGAAATATGTTGGCTTCTGATAGAATGGAGTTGAGTTTTACATCTCTTTATGTCTCACCCTTCTACGAGACTGATAATGAAATAAAATCTTTTAAAACGCCTCTCAGTTGCCCCATTTCTGTAGAGCTGGGATTTTCCAGCAAATAAGGGCTTGTGACAGGAGGAAAACATTCACTGCATCTGTACAAATTTCTTTTTTTTCCCCTTTCACCTCAGCAGCTATTTGAAAACAGAAAGCCATGCTCCTACAGGTAGTGTTTCTTCTGTAATGATCTTATATATATATATATATATCATATTTAGGAGTCATCAGCAAGAAGAGAGATTTTTCATTCAGAATAATTAGTTACTTAATTGGCTATTTGGAAATGTGTGCTGGTTTTTCATCACAGAAATGATGTTTCGGGAGACACTGGGTGGTTTCCTCCATGTCCAATAGGCAACCAATCAGTAGTTAGCTTTGGGAATTGACAATCTGTTGAACAACTGGAAATCTGTACACGTCTCTGTGAAAAACACATGTTAAAGATGAAAGAAACCCGAGAACTTGCTCTTTCCCTTCAGGCCAGCAAAGAGGTAACACGGCCATCGGCTGCCGGGCAGGGGGAGCGGAGAAGCCATCGGCCCCGGCGTGCCGGCTGCTGGGATCCTGGCCACTTCTTCCCCCACTGCAGTTCCCACTGCAAGGACCGAGCCCGGGTGGGGTCAGGAGCATCTGCAGGCCCCGGGCGAGATGATAACTCTTTCAGTGCTTCAATCCTCCCTGGAGTGAGAGAAAGGAACAAAATGCAGGCACATAGAGGAACAACATGAAAACACCAAAGTCAGTGAAGAAGTCAAGTCCCAGATAGGAAGGATGAAGAAATGTCTTTAGTTTTAGACTAAAATAATCTTGTAAAGATATAAAGAAGGACTCTTTTTTCCCTATAACACATGAAGGTATGGGGAGATACCAAACAAAAACCTCCATGCTAAAGTAAGCAGATATTAAAGTAGCTGTAATCCTGTGAGAAGTTTGAACAGAGAAAGAAGAGTGAAAAAGATCCTGTGCCCCCCGGAAGAGAAGATCTCTGTTCCTAAATATAACTTCAAAGACAGATAATGCTAACCTTTGCTTTTGAATAGTTCATCTTTAAAACAATACCTCATAAGTTGACATAGCCAATAAACACAAGTGTGAGAAAAACTTGCAGAAAATGAGAGAGATTTCACAATTGCAGGTTTCCCCAAACAACTACTATTTGTAGAAATTAAGAACCACGAAAGAATTATTTTCTTGTGGAGAGGTCTCCATAACATTAACAAGAGGGACTTCTCTCCCTAAGTGAGCTGAAGACTATTCTAGAAGTAGTAAACTGACTAAAAAGTTTGTCTCTTTACATTGCCAGTAGGAAAGAAAAGGCTGTAGGGAGAAGAGTAATGTCCTGAAAGTTTTATTCCAATTCTTATTCCTCTTTCTTTTATTTACTGTTAATAAAATTTTCTTTATACCCTTTCAAAGTTTTAAACACCTTTTTACCTTTCTCCTAATCCTGCCTCACAGCAAGAAATAAGTAAGTACATTCTAGTAAATACACTAATACTAAACCCACTACAAAATGACAAGAAATTGGCTGTCATACAGATCTGGTTTCAAGACTTACACTCCTAAAAATGATTTCTTTTTTTGTTTGGTTTGGGTTTGCATTACAAATTGAGATTTTACATACTCAGAACATAAATAGCAGTTGATATTAATAAAATATCAGGTTTTGTTAAAACACCATTTGGAAGGGATTAGTGGTTGAATTATTACTCATTTCATCCTTGCTAGTTTATTTTCTCAATTTTTGTTCAAAATCACCTGTGAATATGAAGGGAACCTAAAGTCCTGCTAATGTCAATGAGGAAAAGCATCAGTTTTTGATTCTTGTCTTTCTTATCTTCTAATATAAATAAACTGATTGTAGTGTGGGTCTTGAGAGGCAGTCGCTTCTGTGGAAAAGTCTTTACAATCAGTATGAATATGGGATCTATTTTCTATCTTAGTTGGCAGTAAAATTGATGGTTGAGCTTGAGATGCAGTCCTGAAATTCAAGCCTCTTCTTCTACTCAGAGTAGAACAATGTACCACTATTTCACTCCTCTTATTGATAAAAAGATAAACAACAAAATATGTTTTTCATTATTGAAAGTCATAGAAAAGCTAATGAAATTTTACTTATGTTTGGGCTTGAATTCACATGAAGTTCAAATGGATTTAGTTATCTTCATCTTGCTAGTAAGCCTTATCCAGTAACAAAGAAGTTCTAATCTTGTGCTTCTCCTGCCTTTCCCAGCTGTCATCACAGTTTTGTCTGCCGTCATTTCTGACATGTGCAGCAGTAAAAAA
>VWZV01013539.1:128729-141540 GCA_013397155.1 Irena cyanogastra | reverse complement strand
GGAGACAGCTGCTATTTTTAGTGGTTTATTAATGAACAAAGGTAGAGGCAGTCTTTCTAAAATGTCTCTATTTCTAAATGTAATAGAATTTATAAAAAATACCCCTATTACTTATTTGCATTAGTGTAGGAGAGATTTGAACTCCTTTATCCAGAAAAATAATATCTGAAAGTCCCTAATTATTACAAAATTAAAAATATTATCAGAATGTTTATCAGTGTTACTGATAAACAAATTGATATCAGAAAAAAAAAAGGAAAAGAAAGGTAAATTTAGTCACTAATTCTTTAGTCACTACCCAGATATTTCATTTGCCATCATACTTCTGAAAGCTTCTACTGGGACATGCCAACCTACCTTCAAAGCCAGATTATTCTGTAATTTCTATGTGCTAATCATGGAGACAGATGTAAGATAGTTTCTTGAAATTTAGCCCTGTGCACAGATGCTGTGAGTTTGCTTTAGATACAGCAGAATTCTAATGGTTCAATATGTAAAATTTGTGAAGAAGGAAAAATTACTTGCTATAAATTAAACGCTGCTCATTTCTCAGCAATAACCATTCTCAATTTCTTTTGCATCATTGTTCTGAAAGTCTAAGACTCAGAAGGCAAGGGGTTGCTAGGGCCATAATGCAACCTGTATTTCATCTTCACTCTCTTCCTAAATTATTCTGCTTAGAAAAGAATGGCACAAGATCTGCAATATACTCCGTATAGAGCAGGTGGACTGTATTTGATATTTGCAGTCTCTGAAGCTGTTGATTTCATTCAATACAACAACACTGGTAACTTGCACAAAGGAAATATTACCTCTCTTTCAGTTACTGAGTTCACAATAATAAATCCCACAAATCTTCCAGAGACGTTTGATGTACCGTACCTGTGATGTATTACTACCCTTACTGCCTGAAGCTGGTTCATCTTTAGCTGACACCTTCTGCTGCTTCTTGTTCATCCCTAGGAATATTAAAATCATGTAAGACACCCTGGCCTATAAATATCATGAAAAGCAAAGTCAAGTATGGGGATGGAAGAGGTAGCACAGTGAGAATCATAGTCTTTTGCATGGCAATCAAAAAGCTAGTTAACTCTGTCACAGAATATTACAATATAAATCCTGTAAATTACAGGTACCTCTATATATATTGCAAAAACTTTGGTGAAGTTAGCATTAAGTAGGTGCAAAAGCAGGTAAACGTGAGCTTAAATGCCACTGAACTCAGATCAGGAATATTCCTATGTGGCAGCTTAACAGTGTTGTAGGTCAGAATTGACCCTATTCAGGCTGAAACAAAAGTCTGATTTACTGTGGGTGGGAAGGCAAAAATCACAAAAGAAAGAACTTCAGATATTCATCTTTAGCACTTTATGGAATTTTATTAAAAGTCTAATCAATTTGTATGAGTAGGCAATTTAAGTTTTGAAATCTACCTTGGTTTGATCTCTTTACCTACACATAAATTATTAAATTATTAAGTTATTTGTCAGTCACATTTGATCCAATTCCATCTCAGAAATTGAAATACCTACATTTTTGCCTTAGATTTCATTCCTATCCCTCATGCTAGTTTATGTAAAATTTCTGTTTTGCATGATAGTATGGGCTTCCTTGAGTTTCCAGCATCCTGTATTTCACAGAATCATGGAATGGTTTGAGTTGGAAGGGACTTGAAAGATCATCTTGTTCCAAATCATTTGCCATGGGTAAGGACACCTGCTGCTAGACCTGGTTGTTCTGAGCCCCATCTAACCTGACCTTGAACACTTCCATTAATTGGCACTTCGCAAATACGACTGAATTATGGGGAAGTTTAACTCTTTGATGGAACAGAATGTGTAGGACTCCTTCATGGTTTTTATTGGCATCAAGGATTAGACACTTCAGTGGAACACAAGCCTCCGTTCTGGAGGAGACAGGATGAACTTCAACACATTGAAGTTGACAAAGCAGTATTGTCCAAAAAGTAAGACATTTTGTTAGATAAGGATACTTCAACCAGCACATTTAGTGAGACCTAAGGAGCCTTCATACTCATGTAATCTCTGATAAGCTAAAAGTGCACTAGAGATAACTGATGTCGAGCTCCTCTAATAGTAGCTCAAAAAGTTGAGCTCCTAAAACACTGAGTATCAGTTGACCTAGAAACACTGAGTATCAGAAAGCGTAACTAAAACTCTCAGAATCATCTACATGCACACGAACACACATTAAACTATACACCTGCACTTTCATATGCGAGGAAACCGTAAATACCACATATCTAAAGAAGAAAGTCACCATATTTTAAAATCCCTTTAATTTCTCAATGTACACAGCTGTGTGTCTTGTTTTTAATATGCTTTTGTTTATTTTTTAATTCTTACATGGAAAACTGTACGCAACTCACTTTAGGCACAATTGCCACTCAAGAGTGGGACAAATTATGTTCCTTCTCTGGCCAAAATAAACACACTGAACTGTACTTTCTATGTAATCCTGACATGGAGATACTTGTGAATACTTTTAAATATACAGGGTTGAACATGTCTATTGATCAATACTTGTTTTGCCAGATGAAGTCATAAAAGACCATGAATTCATAGGTGAAGTTAGATGGACTTAGGCAGGTATTGACAAAAATCACAAAACTGGATTTCAGCTGAATCATCAAGACCTACTACATATACCATTCAGTATAGCTAATATTTACTTCAAGCACAGTTTAAGAATTCTAAGCACCTTGAAAAATAAGGACAGTATTTAACAAGATAATTTTCTATTTTCTTATTATTTATGTAAAAAAAAGATTTTTCTCTTTTTTGAATAATTTAAATCATGGTTGACAAAGATTAAATTGAATATAATGTTTTAAACAGTGAAGCTGTAAGAAAAGCACTAGAATAAGATACATCCCCATATTTCTCCAACTTTAGAGTGATTTATAAATATCACCTGAGTAACCAAATGATATGCTTGACAATGGACTAAGGTAGATTCCACTTCCAAACATTGCACCATGGAGCTGAAAAAGAGCAGAGTGATTACTTAACATTAATTTGGTTACCTGGACAAAATAATAATAATTACAGGTACAGGTCATAGCGTATTTGCCCACCCTACTAATTTATTGCTGGCTAATTAACAGTGTTCAAAGAAATATTTTAAAAAATCATGCCCTGATATATATATATATATAGATATATACACACATACATACATACATATATATATACGCACACACACACACATATATATACACACACATATATACACACACACACACATACATATGTATATATGTGTGTATGTATATATATATACACACATATATATATGTATATATGTGTATANCTGGAAACTATGTCCAAACAAAAAACCAGATGCCCACACAAAATTTTACTTTAGATTTATATATAGAATTGTGGTTTCTGTTTTTAAATCTAATATTACTACGGAGCATGCCTACAAAGAGTGTTTTTTACATGACTAAATATGCCCTGGGATCCTCTTCCAAGGTACATGGACTCAGCTCTGGGGAGGGCTGCCAAAATCACAATGCTAAAATACTCTGCATTAGAGCTCCCCAGTCCCTCTGTAGTGTCTAATTCGCTCTGCATTAATGGTCTCCTGATGATTCAGTCTGAGAAGTTTGCACTAGATCCCTTCTGGCCAGCACACTTCATGCTTCCATTCCCAAAGAAATCAAAGAGGCAGAGAAAGTGCTGCAAGCCCAGTTCCGGTAACTCTAGCATATTTCTGGATCCTATGACACGGAGGCAGTGTAGGCAGCTCTGACTTTCACTTCTGACTGCTTTCAAGCAGTACCGAGCGAAGCCTCCTAGAGGTGCTGCTCTGCAACATAAAACTGCAACACCGATTCCCACAAAGGGATTTTCTAGACGTTTTAGGAGACACATTACTTCATCTTAATTGCATCAGAAAAGTACTTTTTCCGGGAAACGAGATGGTATTTGAAATCACCCCTTTTTTCGAGCTATATGGCTACCAGAATGAAAGCCCCTGAAAACTTGACAAAGCTAGTATGTAACCAAGCATGCACAGGTTAGCTAAAATCTATTTTGTTTATCTACCTGCAGCCTTGTATTGGAAGCAACAACTAAGCCGTTCCTCAGGATGGAATGCCAATTTTCAATGTGTGAACCACTGAATAAAATGAAAAAGAAAGCCATAAAATTCACAGTGTAAAATGCAAACTTACATCAGAAATCCTTTAAAACGTGGGTTCACAGCTGCAAACCTCAAATGCCAGAAGTAAAAAATAGGATGGCATTTCAATAACCTTTGGTTATTAGGAATATATGTACTCACTGAAATGCAAAGGTACTTCCGTAGAGATTTTTAGCAGCTCGGAAATTGGATTCTTTGGCTGGTGGACTGCTGAGAAGAAGGAACTGGTGGGGAGTGTGCATAAACTTCAGTTGCTGTAAAATATACGAGTGCATGTGTGAAGAGAAGTTCATTAATATGAAAGTATTGTAATTCTCTGATGGCAGTCCTTAAGATATCATGCTTTTCCACACAATACACGACTGCATCTAAATAACTGAATGAACTAAGTTGAAACTGGTCTCATTTCCATAGTTTCAAGCTGAAATCAAATAGTAAAAATTACTTTCAGTTTATGAAACATATGGAAATTTTTGAAAGTAGATTTCAATTTAAAATGGCAGTAGTAATTAAACTGAACAATTTCATCATAGTATTCTGATCAGAGCTAGCTTTGAATTAAGGTTATTTGGAAGGCTGCATATTACTATACCCTTAATCAGAGGTTACTTATATGTGGATCTCCTGGTACAGCATGTTTACATGCACTGCTTTCCGGACAACTCTGCATGTAATATTCTATATGGTAACAAAACAAAAAGTGATGTTTTTCTCACCTAATCTCAGACCAATACAAGGTAGACACCTGAATCTGAGCTACCCACCTCAAATAGGTTTTTTATAAACATTATTCCTTTGATCTATTTCAGATATTCACATGTTTCTAAAAATCATGACCTAAAACTGCCGTGTATATTAAAGGAGTCCATGCAATCAGTTTGAATGCAGACACCTATGTTTTGTTAGCAAACTCCCACCTAAAATGCTAATAACAAGACATAAAAAAACCAGAAAATAATAAGAAAACCCACAGACACTCACCCTATTCACTGGTAGCTTCACAATATGTGATCTATTACTAGAAATAACCCTAAAATAAGAAACAGATGTATTAGATGTAGTAACCAAACCAATCTTCTTAAAAATGTGTTTTGAATGGCCACCATGAAGCACCCAGCTGCAGGCCTCTAAAACTATCAGGTCGAAGTAGGCCAAATCTCAACTAGAAAATGAGATCAGAGGACCCAGATGAGGTCCAGAAACAGTCTAGAACAGCTGCAGCTGAAAATATCAGCGTTACTTTTTAGGCTGACCTTATGCCACATTACATTGGTCAAATGATTATTCATTACAAATGATAATTTAATAATTATTATCTCATGTGAATCAACTTTATACCATTGTAGAAGAGGATGTGCAAGCGGGTCTTGTTTATCCATCTGCTTCTTTATTTCCAAGTAAGGTGCCTAGAAAAGAGTAATTATGATATTTCTAAGTTGCATTTTATATGTTACATTACCCATAATTTAATCTATTAGAATGAATACATGAGACTCACTATTAGGTTTAAATCACAGCTTTACTGATATACAGCATGGTAGAATTATAAATGTGTTTTGACAACAAGAATTAATATAGCAATTATTTTCCCTGGAGTAAGATAATAAGCATATAATTAACATCAAAATGACTATATTATAGCAAACATTGGTGATCTCAGGGAAAGCAGAACAAGACATCTCTTTTTGTGTGGCTCTTGATTAAGAGATTGGACTGGGATTTCACAAAATTAAGTCTCTCAAAGAAATCCAAAATAATCCACTTTGGTATTTTTAACTGTTTCAAGGTATTAATACAATGTCATATTATAATTTCTTCGAAAACCATTCTTGATTTCAAACAGAATGCAAACCATCCTTTAAAACTCATTAGTACAATGATTGTTTTAACATTTAAGAAACCAGAATGGTAATTATTTTTTATTTTTAAAAGACATCACAAGAAATCACAGAAACACCTGATTTTTAAAATTTTTATAAGATGTTACACAAATTAACAAAAAAATGTAAATTTTAATTTTCAATTTATTTTATTCCTCTCTAGACATTCTTCACTCAAAAATACCAAAGTATTTTGTTAATACACAGAGCAAGATCAAAAACTGTTGTGAGAATACATTTATGTAGCAGTTAGAAAAGCAAGATATATGGAAGATATTTAAATCACAACTTATAATCAGCTGGGTTGTTTGGGAAAGGAGTGTAAAAATAAACAGAAATACAACCAGCAGATACGCCATGAGAAATAATATGACAGTAAACCCAAGAGACCCAACCTTCCAAGTCCCCAACTATACTTAGTTGATTGAGAATTTTGCTATAATAGAAATAAGTATCATGTCATTTGCAATACCATTCAGAACACTGACACAAGATCAATTTCTTCTGCTTTGGAAGTAAAGGTCTCTGGCTTTGATATTTCCAGAAATGCAGCAGTTGGTGATTACCTCAATACAATGTCTCATTCTGTTGTTATTATTTCTCATTTAAACTTCAAAAGTTCTGAGTTCTACTTCATAACTTTTATTTAACTGGCATTATGGATAGGTTTGTTATTTTGAATAAACATTTCAATATTATTAGAGTTATACAGGAAAGAGTTGATACTATTAACTTCCCAACCCATCATAGGCAGACAATACATCTTTCAAGTTCTAGAAACAGTGATTAAGTTAAGCAAATATTTTTAAATTTACCTGTGTCATCTCTCTGATGGAAGTGATACTGTCCAATGCTTTCATGACTCGGTCATAGTTCTTCTTCTGATGTGGCATAAAATACACAAATAAGCTCAAAGAGTACTAGGCTTTGGCTCTAAAAAAACCTGAATTCTTTGAGTGTGTATAAAATCCAAGCTAGAAGAAATGTTGGGCAAATAAATTCTTTCAAACATTTCTAACCATAACCTTTCTTCTACCTCATACACAGACTCTCATTCATCATCCAGAAAAATTCCTTGAAAAAATATTACAATCTTTCTTCTTTGAATTTCACTGGGATCTCCAAACCACTCCAAAAATCAGCTAATTTTTAAACAAATATTTGTAATTAAACACAATTATCTGGAAAACATACTCTTGAGATAAATAATGCAGTGACCCAAACAAATTTTAAATAAAATGCTTATTAACAGATGTGTTTCCTTTGCTAGCAGGTCGATAAAACTTCATAGATCCTTCAGTGGTCCCTCTGCCTCACCCTGATCTTTGCTGACCTGCTGCTTGGGAACCACTACCAGACAGCTCCACTTTTATGGAGTGAACAGGCTTAACAGTCCATGCTTCACCACTTCACATGACCCTCAGCAGCTCCACTGCTCCCCATCTACGGGTCTTGCCAACACACTACAGAACACCTCAGCCTCTCCTGAGAAAGAACTCCTGCAAACTGGCCTTTGCTCAGAAGAGTGAAATGCATCCCAGTGCAGGACATGCCAAATTCTCATCTATGCCTTTAGGGATATGCCTTTAGGGAGATGGAAGATTCACGGCTTGAGGGCTTTCCTGAAAGGCAGCACTTGGAGCCCAAGGAGCAGGTAATGCAAGCACAGTTCTTTATTTCAAAATTGATGCTTATACAAAACTCAACTATTAACATCTGATAAAATTACATACAAGGAAATAACTGCTTGCAGTGAGAAAATTAGATGACAGCAATGACACTTCTAAGAATGAAAAGATGGACTGGAAATCCCCTGGTTTACATGACCTCTATCTCTCAAAGGCCATCTTTCTTTTTGTGTCCAATGTGCACATTGAGAGAAAAACGCTTAGAATATAAAATTTTGCATCTAGAATTTGTCCCTTAGAAGAGTTTCTTGGCTTTAACATAACCTACAGTTTTGCCATGGTTTAGAGATGGTATTCTCCAATTTAGTGGTCCTGCTGAAACCTAGTCCCCTTCCCTCTCCTCCTCCCACGTTCCCTCTGATGTGGGAGAAGAGAACTGGGAGGCACAAAGGTAAACATCACGGGTCAAGGTAAGAACAATCAGCTGGAAACAGCAATGAGATAAGAAAACCAGCAACAAACAACATCCAACTGCTCCCTCTGCCAAGAAAAATGGGAACTCTTTCCTCTTTTCCCTGGAAGAGACTCCCTTCCCCCTGCTCCCAGAAAGGATGTGAGGTGGTATAGAATAACCTCCGGGTCCTAGCCATGCCGCATTCTGGCTATTGCAAAAATTAACCCTGTCCTGCCCAGAACCAGGAACTTTTATATTCAAGAACTTTCTCAGAGACA
The DNA here is from genome assembly GCA_013397155.1 of Irena cyanogastra. Classification (NCBI taxonomy): domain Eukaryota; kingdom Metazoa; phylum Chordata; class Aves; order Passeriformes; family Irenidae; genus Irena; species Irena cyanogastra. The sequence goes on along the minus strand of VWZV01013539.1, from coordinate 133,130 downwards.
ATAAATAAAAGATGCAAAGTTTTGAAAACACACTTGTGCTATATTCTGGATCTGTATCACATAATAAAGGAGACTCCTCCATGAGAAGTCTTTGCTTTGAAATCTCATGTATGACTAAAATCAAGTGATGACAAAATCAAAGGCACCTACTTACCCTGGGGTTAAATGCCAGCATTTGAGGATCATTAGGATCAACTACAGAAGGATATGGCTCAAAAATGACAACTTTCCTAGGTGATTCTAATGCAGACCGACACATAGATACTAACAGATCAACCACCTGGGGATAAAGAAAGACATATTTATTATATGTTTATTCAAAATATGTACTTTCATATTAAATCTTCCAGCCTGCCGTTTTTTTTTCCTACACATTATAGATACATTGTATTTCATTGCTAACTATATTGCCCAAACTGTGTTATCCACAGGAGATAGTTTAGGACTAAATTTTTTCCATTGACCTCAACAGAGTTGGGTTCAGCCATGGCATATTATTCCATATGCATGAAAGTATGATCAGTATCTGGTCCTAAAAGTACTATAATATCAAAATATTGCTTGAAGTATTGCTTTCTCTTGTGTACACTTGTGAATTCCTGTATCAAATTTATTCACTAAGGAAATAAAATTGTGCTAGATCTGTGTATCTCTGTATAGACATGCCAGTAAAAACGTTGCTCAAGAACAAGGAATAGTCTGTCAAATTTCTACCACTTTCTGCTCTTCTCCTGAAGACTGTAATCACAGAAACACTTGAAAACATTGCTTCTGCTAAACCCAGAATAAAATGATTTAATAGTCATCTGCACAGCTCACACTGGGCCATCCTCGTCTTTCCATCCTGTTGTACAAAATTAAAACACGTCTTTGAGTATCTTTGATTTTCAGAATTTCTCCACAGGACTGTGCATGTAATGTGCACATAGACATGTGTGTACGTAAGACAGCAATAACAAACATGAGAGAATGCAGCTTTCTGGCAGTTGTGAAACATACATACAGCTCATAATGAAATCCAAAATTGCTAAATTAAAAAGTAGCTGCAGATTAACTCATTTCCCTGTGTTTTTTCTGTGCCTTCTGAAAACATGCCTCTGTGAAAACGACTTTTCCACTAAGGAAAGGAAAAGCTGAGACAAGCTGGAGTTAGTAGATATTTCTGTTTCCCCCCACAACTCCACACAGATCAGACCTCATCTCACAGCTCACACTCATCTAGAAGATTTTCTACATCTGTCATTGTATTTGATCATCAGGAAGGAAAAAAATTATGGTCCTTGAGAGAACCAGAATGAAAATAAGAATAATGATGAAAGGGCAAAAAGAACTGGGCTGTGGTGAGTCATACAGCTGTCATTCTCCTCCTCTGCTCCTTCAGCATGAATGGACAATTTTCTCTGTCGGTTTTAATACATTCTGTTAGTTCCAGTTACTAAATATCTCATATATAATGAAAAATGAAATTACTTAAATAATGATCCCTTCTCCAACGGTTCTCTGATTACTTTCCAGTTTATATGATCTGTATGTGAGATGAATGTTTCAAAATAGGACACATGCACTAACATTTACAAAGGAGATAAGCAACCACATCGGGCAGCAGACCTGCCCCTGTGTAAATGTATTACTGTGAAATTGAGCATGAGTTCATCCCGCTTCTGAGAAGCACTTCTTGGTCTGCTGCCGCAAAACACTTCTAGGGAAGAGCTGTTTGAGTCCCTAGGTCTTTTAATGCAGACACTCAAAGTTGTCTTGCTTTATGATTTGCATGATGGGACACTGTCTTAAAATTGGCACAGTTCTACTCAGACACCATCCCTAAGCCCTCCTTTAAACAAACCGTTGACTTCTAAAGTGTTTCCAACTCTGCTTTTTTTTCACACCTAATTTCCCCCTGAGGTCATTGTTTTGAGTTGATGCAATGCAAAACAACTTAAACTGGGAGGTAAATCAAATAGAAACCATATAATACAGCCTAGCATATGAATTCCTTGCGAATAGGAAATGCTGTGGATCTAGCAGATGTCCTTAAAACTGGGTGTGAACTCCTCCTCAATTGGAGGTACTGAAGTAAGTAAGTTAAGAATTTAAATAGTTGCATGAAGGAAACGACAACACTTTCTGATGACAATTTCTCTTATGACATCAGTCCCTCAGACAGTGCCTCTCACTCTCAACAGACTCTTTACAGGGAGTAGGAACTATCAAGAAATCAGTCATCTAATTTTCAAGCATTTTGCCTACATGACTAATACAAGGCAACATGAGTTCAGGCTGGAAAGTTTTAGAAAGTACAATCACTTATTATTAAGGAGAAGCCATTGGATTACTTGGAGTGACAAAGTACGGTTGTGCACCTTAGGAAACTAGCTGAAAGCACAAAAGACAAAACAGGATATGATTTCTAATGATGGGAACCCATATTTAGGCTTCTTCACTAGACAAAATGATTTGGAGGAGGATTAATCAGACAAAATGTGAACACCTACCTTTTACTAGTCTGCCTAAGATTGCTAGGCTGTTGAAGAAATAACCACTATGCTGGCAGTCTATGGCATGATTCACACTGTCCTAACCTAATGACAAAAAGAGCTCAGATGGATCAAACTCTAGAACTGATGAATTCTTTCTGCAAACAGGAATGGGGGGCTCAGTCAGATCCAGTATAGTGAGCTGGCTGCAATGCTACGTTAAAGTGAAACTTAGCAGAATTTAGCCACCTAGGTCCAACAGGACAACAGACAAAACCCCTTATCTAACTCTTTTAAGCACTCTTAAGGTTGTAATCACTTCAGAACCCTAAAGCTCTGTAAATGTAGGGGTACTCCAGAGATCAACATCAAGCTCTGCACACGCCTGCAAGATGGATACTTATATAAAACAGAGTGAGAGCTAACCAGGGCTACCTCTCCTATACTTAGTTAGCTCTACATAAAAAAAAGATTATACCTAATTCTTTACTAATTTTAGGAAAGCAGCCTTCCAGCTTTTCAATAGTTATTCAATAGGACCCTCTGGAAAACTGTTTTCTGGGATAAGGGAGCAGATCAGAGCTGGCAGATCTTTAAGAATGCCTTCCATAGAGTGCATGACCTCTCAATCCCCATGTGCAGGAAATCAGGAAAGGAAGACAAGATGTCAGCATGGATGAATCCAGACCTGCTGGTAAGACTAAAAGGAAAGAAGGAAATGCACAGGCGGTGGATGCAGGGATAGATATTCTAGGAAGAATATAGGGACATAGCCTGCTTGTGTCAGGATGGGGTGAGGGTGGCCAAGGTGCAACTGGAGATGAACTTGATAAGAGATGCAAATAATAATGAAGAGGCTTCTGAAGGCATGTGAGACAGAAAAGGAAGGTCAAAGAAAGTGCACCCCTCTTTGAACATGACTGGCAAAATGGCAACTGCAGACAATGAGAAGGCTGAAGAACTTGACATCTCTTTGCTTGTCTTCACTGGCAGTCTCCCCTTCACACACCTCTTGAGTGGGTGAAGCTCAAGACAGAAAGAAGGGAAGCAAAGTGCTTCCTACTGTCAATGAAGATTAGATTTGAGAACCCCTGAGGAATGTGAACATAGAGATAAGATGCATCCCAAAATCCTGAGGGAACTGGATGATAGAGCTGCCAAGCTACTCTCCGTGCTAACTCAAAAGGCATGGCAGTCAGGTGAAGTCACAGGTGACTGGAAAAAGGGAAATATTGCACCTGTTTTTAAAAAGGGTAGAAAGGAGGGCCCTGGAAACTACCAACCTGTCAGCCTCACGCTGTGCCTGGGAAGATCATAGAACAGCNGGCAGGGAGGGGATTCTGCCCCTCTGCCCTCATGAGAGTCTATCTGAGCACTGTGTCCAGCTCTAGGGTCCCCAAAATAAGAAAGACCTACACCTGTTGGAGCAAGTCCAGAGGCAGGCCACAAAAATGATCAGAAGACTGGAATGCCCTCCTGGTGAAGACAGACTTAAACAGCTGGGGTTGTTCAGCCTGTAGATGAGAAGGCTTTTGGGAAGCCTTACTGCAGCCTTTCATTACTTAAAGAGGGATGATGAGATAGGGAAAATCTTTTTAGCAGAACCTGCTGAGATAGGAACAGGAGTAATGGCTTTTATACTAAAGGCGAGAGATACAGACTAGATATAAAGAAGATTTTTACAGTGAGGGTGATGAAACATTGACACATGGTAGATGCCTNCATCCAGAGGGACCTGTACAAGCTGGAGAAATGGGCCCATGGGAATCTTGTGAAGTTCAACAAATCCAAGGGCAAGGTGCTTCACCTGGGTCATGGTAACCACTGGTATCAACACAGGCTGGGGATGAACAGACCCAGAGCAGACCTGCCCAGAAGGACTTTAGGGTGCTGGTGGATGAGAGGCTGGACATGCACTGGCCATGGC